>CAUZXS010003619.1:90000-171825 GCA_963585895.1 Sepioteuthis lessoniana
ATGGCATATAAACCTTTGTCTGTTATTCAATGCCAAAATCCATCCTTGTAGAAGAAAAGCAGTGATATGATTTAACCCATTGCTGGGAGATTAAGGGGTTCATACCTTTCTGAGAGGTTAGGGTTAGGGTTAGTGTGACTGGAGTTTGATCTTGCTTACTACTTTAGCCATTACATTATGGGGACTCCATACCATTTATATTTTGATTCTCAAAAACAATACGTACATTTTTTTATGATTTTACAACTATAAATCATGAAAGGAGCTATTTATCTTATATCAGAATAAATGTTAAATAAAGAGATCAAAATGGAACTCATATAACTTGGGGACTACAAGTTATTATCAGATACAAGCTTGACATTGTCAAGTTAACACTTTGTCATATCTTTCGTACATACAGGGTGTCTCAAAATAGATGCAAACCATTAATATGAAAATGATTTATTACTGAGACAAGGACAATGTCAGTCATTTGGAACATATCCTGTAAAAAATGCATCCTTTGAGTTAGAGACATCAAATCAATGTTTTTTTTTAATTGTTATTATATCACCATTTTTCTAAGTTTAGAATTTTTTTAAAGGTTTTAAAAATTATGTTATATAAGTTATCTATTTATATATACAGGAAATGAAAGAACAAAGTAACAACAAGAAACATTTCCGATATTTTCCTTATGGTGTACAAAAGATGACTGTGAAAACCTTTGTATTGACCTAATGTCTAAAGGCTAAGGCACTTTGGATGGTACTATTTACCAACCCCTCCGCTCGGGCAGGATATGACACAAGGTCAATTTTTAAGCGGAGTTTAACAGGTTTGAATTCAGAGTTTTCCTTCTCCTAGACTAGTTGCCTCAACAAGGCTGAAGAACCTAGTCTGTCCTACTATTTACCCTTAGCTGGAGGGAGAATAAGGGGGTTCATACCTTTCCCAAGGGTATTTGCCCGAAAGTGAACATAATAGCGCGACTGGAGTACGAACTCGCGTACTACGATTCCGCAGTTCATCGCTTTAACCATTACACCACGAGGACACCCCAAGGCACTTTGGATGGTATTTTGGTTTGTCAGCGAGGCTTGTAGATGAGTGTTAGTAGGTTTAGGAACTCCATAATTCTGGTCCTAAATTGAGTAACACTAAATATAGTAAATGATAACAAAATATTCATAATTTATGACATCATTAAGAGACTTCTTTAAATAATAAAAAATATCAAATAATAAAAAAGAATTTTTAAATAAAACATTAATTTTATTTACCAACCCCTCCGCTCGGGCAGGATATGACACAAGGTCAATTTTTAAGCGGAGTTTAACAGGTTTCAATTCAGAGTTTTCCTTCTCCTAGACTAGTTGCCTCTTCAAGGCTGAAGAACCTAGTCTTCCCTACTATTTACCCATAGCTGGAGGGAGAATAATTTGATTCATACCTTTCCCTTGGGTATTAGTGCTATGTGAAATGCAATCAGTCTCATCCAGGATTTGAACTCGTGTCGCCGTGACCATTTCCTACGACGATAACCATTACACCATGGGCATCTCCTTTTAACAGGTTTGAATACAAAGTTTTCCTTCTCCTAGACTAGTTGCCTCACTAAGGCTGAAGAACCTAGTCTGCCCTAATATTTACCCATAGCTGGAGGGAGAATAATAGAATTCATACCTTTCCCTTGGGTATTAGTGCTATGTGAAATGCAATCAGTCTCATCCAGGATTTGAACTCATTTCGCCGTGTCCATTTCCTGCGACGATAACCATTACACCATGGGCACCTCCATAACCATTACACCACGGGCACCTCCATTAAATTTATAATAAAACAGAGTGTATTTATATCATAATTAATTGCAAATAAACAAATTAGAAGTATTTTTTATTTAGCATTGATAGTGAATTTCCAAGATAAATTATGATGGATGGAGTGGACACAAATGTAAACTAGAGGGAAGTTCCCATTGTTTAATGACTAAAGTGCTGATCTGCAGCTTTGAAGTAAGCAAGTTCAAACTCCACTTTCAGACGAATAACTCACCAGCTATGGGTTAAATAAGTATCACTACTGTCATTGTACAAGGATAGCTTTGGCATTAAATAAACCATGAAAGTTGATGTGCCATTAAACAAAGAAACCAAATTAAACTTTGTGGGTTACATAGTATCACTACTGTCCTTGTACAAGGATGACTTTGGCATTAAATAAACCATGAAAGTTGATGTGCCATTAAACAAAGAAACCAAATTAAACTTTGTGGGTTACATAGTATCACTACTGTCCTTGTACAAGGATGGCTTTGGCATTAAATAAACCATGAAAGTTGATGTGCCATTAAACAAAGAAACCAAATTTAACTTTGTGGGTTACATAGTATCACTACTGTCCTTGTACAAGGATAGCTTTGGCATTAAATAAACCATGAAGGTTGATATGCCATTAAACAAAGAAACCAAATCAAACCTTGTTCCTTCCAGCAGTGGGTTAAATAGTATTACTACTGTCCTTGTACAAGGATGGCTTTGGTATTAAATACACCATGAAAGTTGATATGCCATTAAACAAAGAAATCAGCCAAACCTTACCCCCTCCCAGCTGTGGGTTTAATCATAGCACTACTGTCATTGAACAGGGATGGCTTTGGCATTAAATAACCTATGAGGGTTGATATGATATTTAACAAAGAAACTAAACCAAAGAAAACGATAAACACAGACCCCATCCTATTATTAAGTTCAAAACTGAATTGAAAAATGCTTTATTTTTTAATGTGATATTTTCACTATGTTACTATAATGTACAAACATACATAAATCAGTTGCCCAGTCGGCTGGGGCTGCAGAATACACCGACTGCATCTCTGCAGAGGGGTAAGACACCTCACCCCCGCCAAACAAGTGTCTTGGATACGACACTAAACTATCTGATGGTGAGGTTTTAGTGATGATGAAGCTTTGGAGAATAAAGAGCACTCCTTCATTGCCATGGCTCCCAGGTCCACTCTGGCTCAGAGCACCTGATAGGGCCCTATCTATAGGTTTAATAGAACTAAACTGCATACTTGTGCTGAACTGAATTGTTTAAATTAGAACTGTTTAATTAAACTGAATAGCTTGAAAAAGAAATATATTTGTCAATTAAATTGTGTACTTATACAAAACTGAACTGCTTGAAATAGAACTGTTTTGACATCAAAACTGTGTACTTATGCTGAACAGAATCGTTTGAATTAGAACTGTTTGAATTAGAACTGTTTGGCTAAACTGAATAGCTTGAAATAGAAATTTTTTTGACAATTAAACTGTTTACTCATGCTAAACTGAATTGTTTGAAATAGAATTTATTATTTGTATAAAAATGAATATGGCATTAAATAACCTACAAAGATTGATATGCCATAAAAACCAACCAACTACAAAAGTCAGATTTTTATTTTACAGATTATAAGATAATCATTTAACATACATAAAAACATATAAAAAGGATATTGAAAATATTATCAAGGCATTTTTGTTAATTATTAATTTTGGTACAGTTTTTAAGATCTCTCTGATAAATTAAAAAACAGGAATTCTTCCAAGCCGTAGCCATGCTAATACTACTGTATATTTGCATCCATTACACTTTAACAAAGCATCTGGAGAAAAAGCTAAATAGAAACTACACAAGGATGTTCCATGCAGCATTCTACTAAACAGCTGTGGTATAGCCACTTTCCATCTCACAAACCATCCAAATAAGATAAGTAAGACATGCTGAGAAAGCAAATAAAAACTCATAAGAGATGTTCTCAAATGGACTCCTACATATGGACAAGCCAGAGTTGGTAAACCAGCAAAAACTTATGTTTATTAGCTCTGTGCTGGTAAAAGTAGTAAATTTGGCGAGCGTAGTCAAGGGCAACCAGAAGGCTCCCTTTTCATTAGCTACTACACCAAAGTATAGGGGAGGGTGCTACTCCTTTCCCTGGATTGCTCCACTTTACCCTTGATACATACCTTATATTGCTGTGTTAAGCAAGGAGGTATCAAGTACCATTTTTAAAGCCTTTGGTATTATGCGACTTGGGATTGAACCCAGGTCTCCCAGACCATTGGCAAACATTCTACTAACTTGGCCAATGAGCCGGTGAGTCAAAGGAATCTATGCTGCTACTGTTGCTGCTGCTGATGATGACTGAGAATAACCTTTTAATGTACATGCAAATTTTAGATAAGTTCTATTAAATCATCTATTAAATTGTTAGTGACTTAGAAATTCTGTTTACATAAGAGCTATTTTGGCACATATTGAATATGGTTTGGTTGGTTTCTTTGTTTTATGGCATATCAACTCTTTTTAAGTTATTTAATGCCAAAGCCATTCTCCTAAAAGAACAGTAGTGGTACTATTTAACCCATAGCTGGGAGGATAAGGGGGTTCATACCTTTCCCAAGGGTACTTGCCTGAAAGTGAACATAATAGCGCGACTGGAGTACAAACTCATGTACTACGATTCCACAGTCCATCACTTTAACCATTACACCACGAGGGCACCCCACTATTGAATATGGGTTATTCAATCGTCTATTGAATAAAGGATATTTAATCACATACTAAATAAGAGATATTTAGTCACATTGAATAAGAGCTATGAATTAACATATAATCATATGATCCTATTTACCGACCCCTCCGCTCGGGCAGGATATGACACCAGGTCAATTTTTAAGCGGAGTTTGACAGGTTTCAATTCAGAGTTTTCCTTCTCCTAGACTAGTTGCCTTACCAAGGCTGAAGAACCCAGTCTGTCCTACTATTTACCCATAGCTGGAGGGAGAATAATTGGATTCATACCTTTCCCAAGGGTATTAGTGCTATGTGAAATGCAATCAGTCTCATCCAGGATTTGAACTCGAGTCGCCGTGTCCATTTCCTACGATGATAACAATTACACCACGGGTAATCATATGATAAACAGAAAGTCAGTCAGAAATCCTGTTTATATTTCTACCTCCAGAAAGTCTCTGTCAACATCCTTCTCCTTGTAGCTCTAATGTTGAAAGTGAAAAAAATATTTTTCTCTAAGAAATTCTTTATACAAAGACATTCATTTCTTCTCCACATCTGAATGAAAAGTCACCAAAGTAGTTCTTTATTCTTTGAATAATGCCATTGTCTCCAGAGAATAGTTTTTGTCTTTTGATAGTAAATACTTCTTCCATAACAAATCCCAATTTTGGGGCTTTCCATCTGAAGAAATATACTGACTGGCATCAATGTTCATTGTATGATTAGCTTGGAGATCTTATTTTTTTGTATTGAAGGAAATACATAAACAATGGTTACAATATTTTGATTATGCTTAATTCAGACTCTATTTTCATTGCCTTAAAAATCAAAGAATTGACTCAATCAAGATTGAACTGAATAAACAAATCTATACAGATGTCTCAGCAGGTGCTCTATCATAGCTACAGAAAAATCAATACGTTTATTTGGTTTTATTTGCAGTAATCAGTGTCTGTTATTAAAAAGAAAATTTGCAATGTAATATTTGAGATTATTTTTCAAATATTTAGAATTAATAATATTGATTTTGACAGCTTTTAAAATAACATGAAATCCAACATAAAATGCCATACAGTGTTCATAGAATAATGCATAAACATGCTTATTTGTTTCTTTGTATTTTTTTTCTTTGAATGAAAAAATAAAAGAGATGATACTAAAGACAATACAATAAAAGAAAGAAAAGTATAAAATAAAATCATCTTAAAAAGTCATCATCATCATCATCATGTTGTGCTGGTAGCACGGATATCCTTGACCCTCTCTCGCCACTTCTCCCTATCGTTCATCGCCCTAGGCAGGTCCTCAGGACAACATCCTGTATCCTCACATAGTTGCTGAATGTATGTTCGTGCTGGTCGTCCTGCTTTTGCACGGCCATGTCGGCCCGGGGACTCGCTGTTTTTCCGAAACACGCCTCGCGTGTCTCATGTCCTCGGTGGCGTCACTGCTATTAGTGTTGCAGTTGCTGATGCTGCTGTAGCATTGTAGTGGTTGATCGTTGTGTCGTTGTCGATCTTAAAAAGTAAAATAAGTCAACTTAGCAACAATAATAATGAAATATAAAATCATCACTGCTACTACAACTACTACTACTATCTTCATCTTCATTATTATTGTTATTGTTATTATTATATTGTTATTTATTGTTTATAATCATATACAGTACAGCCCGTAAATAAGTATCAAAAAGTATTTTTTATAAAACATTAATTTTTTTTCTACACAAAAGATACCAGAATTTTAGCATTTCCAGTAGAACATTATATAAACCAAATGGACGTTATTAGGTATTATTTTTTACCAAACTCTACGGCACTAAAACTCTGTAACCTAGAAAATATGAACCCACTTCATAAACAACTAAAGTAAAAGCCAAAAGAATATCATTATAAAAAATATCCTATAAAAGAACATCATTATAAAAAATATCATATAAAAGAATATCATATAAAAGAATATCATTATAAAAAATATATTAAAGAACATCATTATAAAAAATATCATATAAAAGAATATCATTTTAAAAATACCATATAAAAGAATATCATTATAAAAAATATCATATAAAATAATATCATTTAAAAAATATCATATAAAAGAATATCATTTTAAAAAATATCATATAAAAGAATATCATAAAAAATATACCAATCAAAATTAATGATTGGCAATGCTTGATTTAAACATGAAAATGAAGATGTTATTAATACTAGCATCAAAAACAATTACAATAGATATAACAATAAATGAATGACTAGTAAAGTGAAGAGTGAACCAATTACTGTAGGAACTTACTTGAAAACATATAACTGCAAATTAACAGAATTAAAAATATGAGAAAACATAAAAATGTGAGCAAATTATTTGCATTAAGAATACTAACTTGAATAAAGGATATTTAAATTTACAAGAGTATTTATCTTTACAGATGATTATTACTAAATAGAAATATTCACTTAAAACCATATGTAATTGCTCACAAAAAAAAATAATAATTCAACAAAGGTTGACATGGTGTAAAAGAAACAAAAATTAATTTCAAACGTAATTTTAGTTAGCAATCAATTCTTAACCCTTTAACATGAATGAAACAAAAAGAAGAGAAGAAAAGTGGGAGGCAAAAGAGGGAAATGGAAAGAGGAGATGAAAGAAAGAAAACAGAAAAACTGAAAAGGGGAACAAAAATTTAAAAAATATCTTTAAAACAAATCTTCCAAATTCTAAATAAAAATGATTGATAATTAATGAAGAAAAAAAAAAAAAGAAGGATAATTCACTAAATAAAACATGAAGCAAGATATTTTGTTTTTATTTTGTTTTAAATCTGTGAAAGAAAATGTTGAAATTATTGTGTAAGGAAAGATAAACTGAAGAAGAGAAAAAGAAAATTATTGAGGCAAAAAAGGAGGCTGTAAAAACAAAGAAAATTACCAAATTAAAAGATGAAATAAACTGGAATTAATAAAAGAAATATGACATAATGACAATGAAAGAAAAAAAGAAAAAAGAATTTAAAAGGAGAAAAAATAGGAATTAAAAAAACAAAAACAAAAGAAAAACTATAAAGATAAAAATGTAAGAAAAATGTCAAAATAATGACTGAGTGAGAATACTATTTATAGTTATCTATAGTATAGTAAATATATTCATTGTACAGAGTGTTTCATTAGACATGGGACCCATATGATTGCTAATAATTCTACTAATAATAAGGTTGTGTTCATTTTTGTTTCAGATTTGAAAATAGTATACAATAACAACTATTTATCCTCAATCACAATTCCTTGGACAAAAAAAGAAAAATATTTTGCTTCACTTCTTATTTGGAGACAAAATCATTCAAAACTGTCTCAAAATAGATACAACCCATTTATATAGGGTGTCTCAATATACATGGAGCCCATGTGACAGCTAATAACTCTACTAATGATAATGTTATGTTCTTTTTTGTTTCAGATTTGAAAATAGTATACTATAACAACTATTAATCCTTAATCACAATGCTTTGGACAAGAGAGTAAAAAATATTTTGTGTCACTTCTTATTTGGAAACAAAATCACTCACTACTGTACTACCAAAATTTTGCAGGTAGTTTGTCTTAGCAGTTATCCCCAGAAAAGCCAAATTTATAGTTGGGTACACAAATTTCAAGCCACAGGGTCAGTAAACAACAAGAAGAAGGCAGAAAATCCCTGGTCTGACAGGAAGTTGACAACAAGATGTCCTGACAATGTGGATGCGCTGAGAGATTCTGTCAGAAGAAGTCTGAAAAAGTCCCTCCAAAGACATTCCCAAGAACTTGGTCCTTCATGTGCACTGTAGGATAAATTCAATCAATTTTTGCCCTTGTCATCTGGTTTCACCTTTCTGAAGTCATATGATAGCTTTTTAAGACTCTGATCATATTTACCAACCCCTCCACTCGGGCAGGATATGACACAAAGTTTTTAAGCAGAGTTTAACAGGTTTGAATTCAGAGTTTTCCTTCTCCTAGACTAGTTGCCTCACCAAGGCTGAAGAACCTTGTCTGCCCTACTATTTACCCATAGCTGGAGGGAGAATATTTGGATTCATACCTTTCCCAAAGGTATTAGTGCTATGTGAAATGCAATCAGTCAGGTCCTGGATTTGAACTCGTATCGCCATGTCCATATCCTGCAATGATAACCATTACACTACGGGCTCCTCCATAACTTTTTAAGACTCTGATGAAAGATGGCTTGATGCTATATGAGTTATCATTGCATTAATTTTGTAATACCCTGTATAATGTTCAAGAAGTATTGAAACTGAAGCTATCCAAGAAAGAAATGAACAATGAATGAAACATTTTTTTTTTTCAAAATACTTCTTGGCATGCAGCATATTTATGTTAGCAAAGTTTCCATGAGTTGAAGTACCACTAATGTCCTTCTTTTTTGATATGATATGAAGATTCAGTGAGAAATTTCTTCTAATGTCTTACACATCCTCAGATCTTATTCCTGAGATGAATTTTAAGTTTAGGAAACAAGAAAAAGTCACATAGAACTAAAAGTCTGGTAAATATGAATGGCCTTGCACCTGCACAATTTTGTTTTACCAAAAAACTGCTGTTCAAAAAGTATCAACATTGGATTTATGTTTTTTTTAAATTGACACTGACTTGTCTAGATTTCATCTAGATACCATTCTAGACTTCTAGACATCATCACTTTATTGTATAAGTTGCTCAGCTTTGAAAACATTAAAAATTTTTTTAAATTTCTAACTTCAGTCTCCATACTTTCTGTTCATTCCTCTCATGTGTGGAAATATAAAGGGCAATAAGTAAAGTAAAATTGACACATGTAGTCGAGGACTACACAAAAGCTCCCTTTTCAATTGCTACTACACCAAGCTGTAGGAGAGGGAATGATGATTTCAGAGTTGCAATAAGAAGTAACTATAAGAAAAAAAGAAAAAAATTATAGCAAAAAGTTAATACTACATTTGTTCCATAAAAGTTGTTACATTTAGCATATAAAAATTTACATGTAAATGACGACTGTTATTGGAAAAATTAATTGTGACTTGTCTAAGATTTAGATATTATTGCAACTCATATTACTGTGTGGGCCTCTCATGTTCTGTGATTGTTAGCAAACTAAGTAAAAGTAAAGTTGGTGACCGTAGTTGAGGGCGACCATAAGGCTCCCTTTCCAATAGCTACTACACCGAGGTGTTGGGGAGGGCGCGACTCCTTTCCCTGGATTTCTCCACTTTACTCTTGAAACATACCCTATAAAGTACCATTTTTGTGTCTTTGGTATGACTCAACCTGGGATTGAACCCTAGTCTCCCAGACCATTGGCAAACACTCTACTCCTTAGCCCAATGGCCTGGGCAATAAAGAACAAAAAAAGATATCCTTTTCTGTTGACCTCAGATAAAGAAATTCATCTAAGAAGACTTTGAGTGGAATCAAATTCTTTTGTTCCTAAGTTTTGAATTTCATTAATCATTTAAACTAATGAAGCAGAATGACTGCTGCATCTTCTGAAAAAAATGGTATCTAAAATGAGCAATGGAATCAAACATAAAAAGTTTAATTTTGCAAATATGAAAACAATGTTTTTATATTCACTTAATGATTCATTGACAGTGTGTGTCTGTGTATCTGTGTGTGGATGTGTGTGCATGTGTGTGTGTGAGTGTGTATGTGTCTGTGTGTCTGTTTGTGTGTGCAGATAAAAATTAATGTGAGAAGCCATTGTCCACATACTCTATTTTCAACAAGACTAATATTATTGCTTTGATTTAAAAAATATCTAAAGAAAACTTTAAAAATCACATTTGTATTTGAAAGGATAGTGAATTTTCTTTGGAGGTAACTTGTATACAAAAGTTTGTCTCAGTATATGACCAAGTTTTTTTCTGCTGAATATTTGCATCCAAAGTAAATTACATAATCTTTATCTTTTTATTTTTATTGTATTGAATTGATTTAGAGGACTATTGCAATACAAAATGATAATTATTTGTGTCTAATTAATTTCAAAGTAAAACTTCATTGTCAGTGACCTTTTTTTTTAAAAATGAACATGATGTTCAATGTTCAAATTTTTTTGGACATTGCAAAACATGATGTCACATGCAGTGTTAGAACACCATGTTGGGTGTTGTTCTAACACCCCACATGACACCATGTTTTACAACATTCAAAAAAATTTGAACATTAAACATTGTGTTCATTTATAAAAAAATGTCTCTGACAATGATGTTATACTTTGAAATTAATTAGACTCAAATAATAGCCCTCTAAGTTAATTCAATACAGTAGAATAAAATAATTTGTGCAATGCTTCAAGCAAATTATAAAAATTTTTTTTTTTTCGTGGGGAGAAGGATATATATATATATATATAAATATATATATATATATATATATATATATATAAGTAAAGCTGGTGACCATAGTTGAGGGTGACTTGAAGGCTCCCTTTTCAATAGCTATTACACCGAGATGTAGGTGAAGGCGCTACTCCTTTCCCTGGATTCCTCAGCTTGGCCCTTGATACGTACCTTATATTGCTGAGTGTTAAGCAAGGACGTATCAAGTACCATTTTGAAAGTCTTTGGTATGACGTGACCTGGAATTGAACCCAGGTCTCCCAGACCATCAGCGAACACTCTACCCACTAATATATATATATATATATATATATATATATATATTATGTACCCCTCTGCACAAGCAGGATGCAACAGAAGGTCAATTTTAACAGGTATGAATTCTGAGTTCCCCTTTTCATAATCCAGTCACCATAACAAGTTTGAAAAGACAGTCTGCCCTACAATTTAACTATAGCTAGAGGGAGAATAATTGGATCCATACATTTACCAAGGGTATTAGTGCAATGTGAAATGCAAACAGCCACATCCTGGATTTGAACTTGTGTTGTTGTGTTTATATTCTATGATGCTAACCACTACACCTCAAATGCATCTATATATATGGGAATATATATCTTAAGACTATGAATCTGCACATGGATCTTTGTACAAGCTTGGACAAAGTTGTATTGAAACTAGCAGTTACCCAAAAATCATGTCTCTTGACAATAATTATGTGGTCTAAGAGAAGAGTAAAGTACCATACAACTTGGAATTAGTATCATTGAAAGAATTTCCAAAACAAAATTGGAAACAACAGTAGACTACCTTTAGGGACTCCAACCTGTGGTTTTGTCATTCTACAACAGCAAGTTATTCCGTCATGCTGATAAGAGATTTGAATTCAAAGTTCTCCTTTTCCAAGGGCAGTTGCTCTTACAAAGGTAAAAGAATCCAGTATACTCAAGTATTTATGCATAGTCGGCGTAGAGACAGAAGATGTAGTTTAGAAGACTTATCAGGAGTGACGGATGATAGGGACAGATGGAGAGAAAGAGTAAGGGAAATCTATTTTGTCAGCGTGATGTCAGATGATAATGGTGTAGAGGGAAGAGATGGATTAATACTTATCTTTCTCAAGGGCATTATCCTACAGTGAGCCACAAATAGCCTTATCTAAATCTGAACTTCTCTGGTGATAATTACACTGGAGTAGTGCCCCTCCCCAACATCTCATTATAGTAGGTATAGAAAAGGGAGCCTTCGGGTGGCCCTCGGCTAAGGTTCACCAAATTTACTAACTATTTACATAAATTTATTTAAATACCCTATCTGGTAGCAAAAGTTGCTTAGTGGCATTACCACCTTGAGCTACCAAAACGGTATTATCACCCCAGGTTGGCAGCTGATGAGTATTGCACGTCGACCCCAGAATTAGGCAAAATCTAAAAGTTCACCGACCCTTCAGACGTAAAGCATCTCTCTCTCAATCTATCTCTTTATCTAACTCACCCTCTCACATACTCTCTCTATATCTCTCTCTGTACCTCAAGTGGATATACTACATACAGATCTTGTGAGGACAAGGGAATGCAGGATACTGGTTTTCTTTTTGAAACTTTCGAGGACTAATATATGATTGGTGACTTGTCTGTTGCTTGGCAAGCAAAGGTTAGGAGAGAAGAAAGCTGATTGGTTGAGAGTCCCGGATGATGAAACAGCAGGGAAGTGGAACCAAGTTAAAATTTTCAGTTGGCCGAAAGTTGTCTTCGGAGAAAGATGTGCCTGTTATTTGGTGAATAATGTAAGCTAGCACCCCAAGCCAACTCGTGCAGGGAGCTTACAAAAACAGTTGGCCTGTCGTGAACCATCAAAGAAACATAAACAAACCGGATCACTCAAAACTTAAACATTGCATCCAGCAGCTACAACCGGATGTTAAACCTTATATGACAACTAAAAGAAAAAAGGAAACAAATGACATTTACATCATTGATAGGTCTCCTCCATCAAAAGTAACCCTATCAAAATAAAGTGGATTATCTTCCGAAGCCAATCCATGGCTAAAGAACTATATTTCCACTCCTATTTTTTAAAGATGAACTTTACACTTAGGCGGCCCTGTTACTGTGTCACACCTCCTGCTGGATATCAGTAAGCCTTTCTTTGACAGTCAGGTGGCACGCTTTTTGCAGCGAAGCTCACTCAAGGCTGAATCCTACATCTCTTGGTCACATTTGCCTTACTTCCAAGGCTGAATCCTACATCTCGTGGTCTCATTCGCCTAGACATGCCAAAAGGTCCTTTTAAGGACTACTAGCGGTCTTCTGCGGGTTGGAGTATCTCTGACGGTCCTTATAGACTCGTCGAAGTAGATGGCCAGGAGACAAACATGAAGAGGACCACCTGGTCTTTACCATTTTGTCAGTTCCCAGTCCGTTTGCTCGGCTGGCCAGCGCTAAGGCATGGGTTGTGCTTTAGCTTTCAGTTCCCTGTCTGCGCAGCGTTAAGATACTGCAAATCTTAGCCGCGACTTCCTGGTCCGTTTGCTCTATACGTTTGCATGGCTGCACAGCACTATACCACGGGTTGGATTTAGTTGTCGGTTCCTTTGCCCGTTTTCACAACTGCGCAGAGCTAAGGTACAGTGACCTTAGCCGTTGGTTCTCTCCTCCGTTCGCACGACTGCGCAACACTAAGGCACAGCAACCTTAGCCGTCAGTTCCCTTGTCCGATTGCATGACTGCACAGCGCTAAGGTACAGCAACCTTAGCTGTCAATTCCCTTGTCCGTTCGCACAACTGCGCAACGCTAAGGTACAGTGACCTTAGCTGTCGGTTCCCTTGCCCGTTTGTACGACTGTGCCGCGCTAAGGCACTGATTAGCCTTAACTGTCGGTTCCCTTGTCAGTTCGAGTGCCTTAGCACAGCAAAGGCACGATAATTTTCGTACTACCAACAACGACTTCGACTAACAACCATATGCCCCCCCCCCGGTTAATCCAATGTACTTTAAAAAACCGGGACATCAATCTATCAACTTCGACCAGCACAAGCTACTCGCATCAATCGCCTAGCTGCTTCTCTACGACTTCGACCTCCATCAGCTACTCGCATCAATCGTCTGGCTGCTTCTCTACAACTTCGATCAACACCAGCTACTCGCTTCGAACATATAGCTGCCTCTCTACGACTTCGACCATACCAGCAACCGACATCAACCATCTGGCTGACGACACCAACAACTACCCACGAACTTACATACGTCCTTGTAAACACGACAAATAAATTGTCATCTTTGTTATATTGTTACCTCACCTTTGTTTTCTTCATTGTTCTTTTGACTGACATTAATCTTTCGCCTAACTAAAACAATCTGCGGAGTTGACGTGCTCATCGGCACCGCAAACGGCCAAAAGTCGTCTTCGGAAAAAGATGTGCCTGTGATTTAGCGAATAATGTAAGCTAGCACACCAAGCCAACTCATGTGGGGAGATTACGAAAACAGTCAGAGAGATATCAGAAACTTTGGCCCTTTTGTTACCTAACTGACGGTGAAAACAGAATCAGAATGGAACAAACTTATTGAAAGAAGAAATCCTGAGAAGTTTGAATCAGATCGTGAGGAAAGTGGCATATGACAACTTGACCAGAAAAATTACTGAGACAAGGAGGTATTTTGAGAAATGGATTTCGTGGGCCAGCAACATCATGTCAACTCATTCAGGAAACGACCCAAATAATATAATCCTTAAATACGTCAACTCTTCAACTTGACCTTCCATTTATCAGTTAATTGTTGAATAACGATAACACACAAAGGAAAAAGAATTTTTCATCAGAAGTGTTATTCGTCTTACATTCAACATTCCTCGAAGAGAAATCGTCAAGAAAGATCCACAAGAAGTTATGAAAAAAAATTATAAAGAGAAGAGATGAAGAAGAAGAAAGTAAGAAACTTTTAACCCGAGAGGCGCGGGCCTAATTCATCAAAGAAACTTTGCGATTCAAAGGAAAGAAAGAAAAATAATAATAATAATAATAATAATAATAAGAGAGAGAGAGAGAGAGAGAGAGAGAGAGAGAGAGAGAGAGAATATATATATATATATATATATATATATATATATATATATATAACTCTAGTCAGATAAGTAAAAACATGATTTTTGTGAACAGACCATTTTTGTTGATTTCATTATATCCCACCCCTATTATGATAAAAAGGAATTTTAATCCACCCTGTGCATTTGACTTCATTCTTATTTGTTCTTTTTCTTCTCGTGCGTTGGCTACTACATTTTTTTTATTTCCTTATGTACAATAAGGAGAGCACAAGGCTTTTGTGGTTTTGTGAGGGTGGGAAAGGGAGCGGTCATGCTTTTTCTAAGTTTTCTAAGGGAACCTAACTAGCCACATTCGCCGACCCATTCAACAGTACAATATATAACCATTCATCCATCACCATGCGTGCTGCAACCACCAAAATGCCGCATTTGCTCTACGAAAAAGGTCTATTTAAAACCCCGAATGAAATTCTTGGTTGTTCTATACTTCTTGTGTCTTGGCTTCTACATTGTCCGAAATTCGAATGACGATTCAGGTATAAAAATATAAATTAAATTATTATTAGACGTCGTTCTCTTTGCTTTTCAGCGAGAGTATCCAGACGCCTGTAATAAACTTGAAGAAGGCCCGAAAGCTGAAATACACATTGATTTACTCAGAACGACACTTAAAAAGGTATCAAACTGGAAAACGCCAGGCCATGATGGAATACATGGTTTCTGGTTCAAGAAGTTCTCCTCAATTTTATCGTCTGCTTGCTTAAATTTCGTTCCGGAATATTCCGATTCTTTCCGTTATCGGCCTGTAAACGCTCGGGAAAGTTCGGCTTTTTGCGGTAACATAGATGCTTAAGTACCGAGAGTTTTAATTCACCCTGTGTATTTGATTTCATTCTTGGTTGTTCTTTATTTCTCGTCTGTTGGCTTCTACATTGTCCGAAAATCGAATGACGACTCAGGTATAAAAATATAAATTAAATTATTATTAGACGCCGTTCTCTTTGCTTTGTAGCAGAAAGAACTATATTCAGTTGTGCGTTTTGTTCACCGCTAAATTAAGCAGAAGGATCTATTTTCAGTTGTGCGTTCGATTCACCGTTAAATCACCCCGTGATTTTCGATTTAAAAAATGCATTGTCCGACGTAAGAGTTTGAAGGCTAAATAAAAGCCGAGGCAAAAACGCCCTTTTCCTCTTTTCTCGCCGGGGGACCTAAACATGCAGACCTGTTCCTGCAGGGGAACAATTCTATTTAGTCTACCTTCTTGGTGAATCTGTTTTTCTCTTGTTCACTAATCAATAGTTGCTCCTGTAAATCCTGCCAGAGTTCTTTCTACTCTTACAACATGAAGACTCTGTAGCAGAAAGAACTTTATTCATTTGTACATTTTGTTAATTGCTGAATTAGGCAGAAAAATCCACATTCAGTTATGCGTTCGGTTCACCTTTAAATCACCCCATAATTTTTGATTTTCAAATACGTTGTCAAAACGCTAGAGTTTAGACCGTTGGATTTGGCCATTCAGCCCGGAGCATTTTCTGGGGCTAAATATAAGCCAAGGAAAAACGCTCTCTTTTCTCGCCAAGGGACCAGGACATGCAGACCTATTCCTGCATTATAACCAAGTCTATTTAGACCACATACCTGGCATTTCGTTCTCCCTTGTTCGACTTGAGGCACTAACAGGCTGACCCCCCACCTCTTCAATGTACACACCATAACACTATTTCTAATAAATCATCATATTATGAATTATTACGTCACCCATACTCTATTACACACTACTATACACTATTACAATTATACACACCATAACACACCATTTTTATTACACCATAATACATTGAATTATTACATCATCCTAAAACTCTATTATCTTCTACTGTAAAAAATGTTATAGTATACAATTAACATTCATAACATTCTATTTTTCAGGAAAAACAGATTTGTTAATCAGCCAGGAAAGAGACTTAATTTTAATCTGACCCAGAATCTTAAAGTGATCATGAAGTGGGTTGAAATTTCTAAACAGTAGAGCAGAGTGTGCTTTGGTAGAGCATCCGATCAGGGAAAAGGTAAACTATGAATTTAAACTCTCTATTGACAAGTCCTGGACCAGCATGATCGGGTAATTTCCTCACGTCATAAAGACTCAGTCGAAGGCCTGTGTTCTGCAATGGACTGAGAAAAAGACTGATGTGGCTGCAAATACATGGAACACACACATTCATGCTAATTGCACCGAGTTCCCTCTCTCTCTCTCTCTCTCTCTCTCTCCCCGTCCATCCCTATTGTCTATTGGTTCTGTTTGGTATTCTAGATTGTATCCTGTATGTGCACAGAGATGACGTTTGAAAGTCTTTGCTGGTCGACCACCACTAGTGTTCAACCCACTGTTCTCACTTCACCTCACCTTTCAAATTGAGTCATCCCCTTCTGCCTGGTGTTGGAGGGTGGACCATATCAGATTCCAGTGGTTTCACCTCTATGCAGAAGATTTGAATCCTGGTTGGGGGTGGGAGTCTAGTCATTTTTCATTAACATTGTCACTCACCCATGACTTTTATTTAGAAAATAATATCTTTTTTTAAAAAAATGCAATTTTGGGGAGCACAAGGCCCCAAGATTTTTGTGGGGAGAGGAAAGGAAGCAGTCTTACTTTAACAATGAATCTTTGGGGCCCCTAGCTAGCCACATTCCCTGACCCATTCATACAATACAATAAGCCATTCAACCTTCACCGGACATGCTGCAGTCATCAATGAGAAAAAAACCTACTTAAACCCCTCCCCACCAAATAAACAGGCATGGCTGACTCACAAGTGCCTTGGCCTAAGTCACTCAGAGGTAAACTGCACCCCCCCACACACATGTAAACTCTATGTCTGCTTTTTTTTTCTTTTCTCTCTCCTTCCCCAGAAATTAACCTCTTTTCTCTTTATAACTTGGACCTACTATATCATGTTACATATACATACACACAAATACATATAAGTTGTCTTAAAAGAACCAAAAACTTTTTATGATAATCACATAGGTGAGAAACTGACTGTCACCAAATGCCATTGACTGTTTCAATGTTATAATTTTAATATATCTTAAAATGTTTGCCACCAATGGCCTGGGAGACCAGGGTTTAATCCCAGTTACCAAAGACTCAAAAAATGGTACTTGATATCTCCTTGTTTAACACAGCATTATAAGATAGGGATCAAGGGTAAAGTGAAGTAATCCAGAGAAAAGAGTAGTGCCCTTCCCTATACCTCCATGTAGTAGTTAATGAAAAGGGAGCCTTCAGGTTGCCTTTAACTACAGTTGCTATATATATATATATATATATATATATATATATATATATATAATTTTCTCTTCAAAAAAACAACAATCAGTCACATTAAGATAATAAATTTATTTCCATCCTGTTAAAAGCATTGATATAAATCAATGCTCTAAGAAAAAATTAACAAGACTTCTTCAGATCAAACAAGAAATGGATTATTCTAATCCATTTCTTGTTTGATCTGAAGAGGTTCTGTTAATTTTTTAGAGCATTGATTTATATCAATGCTCTTTTATATCAGGATGGAAATAAATTTATTATCTGAATGTGACTGATTGATGATTTTTTTAAAAGAAAACTATTTGCTCTATGGATTTTATTCACATTGAGTTCTTTATCAGGATTATTTAAATTTAATATTCTATTTTTGAATATTTTATTGGTCCTGAATGGAATTATTCCCTACTCCGGATTTACTGGATTGAATAATATTTGTGTCTAAAATAAAACCAAATTTTTAAGACTTTTTTTCCTTCAATATAGTTTCTGTAATTGTTGATATACAGTTTCTAGTTTTCATTCGCTTTTGTTTTGTTTCTCATTTTGGTAGTAAAGTTGGCAACTTTAGTCAAGGGTGACCCGAAAGCTCCCTTTTCAATAGCTACTACGCTAAGGTGTAGGGGAGGATGCTACTCCTTTCCCCAGATAGGTCCACTTTTCCTTGATACTTACCTTATAATACTGAGTGCTAAGTATGGTGGCATCAAGTACCATTTTTTTAGTCTTTGGCATGACTCAACCTGGGATTGATCTCTGGTCTCCTGGACCATTGGCAAACACTCTACTCATGAGGCCAACAACTGTATAGGTCTCATGACATTTTCTTCTGTCATTTAAAATTGATTTTAGCTACGAAACAAAAAAAAAATCTCCATAAGAGCGAATAAGGAAGTTGGTTGGTTGGGTTTAAAGGCATATCAACCTCTATAGATTATTTAATGCCAAATCCTGTTTATACATATTATGGATGGTTTATTAATACATTTGATGATACCATACTAAAACCAAACAACTCATTTACTCGCATATGAGTAAATATTTTCAAGTATTTCTATATGACATTAGTTTATTTAGTGATGATAGTTTTTTGGGGTTTTTTATTATTTCTCACTACTATTTTTACTAACGCAAACATAATAGTATTTCTATTCAGCAATAATTTGCTTTCAGTTGATTAGTTTGTTGTGTTTTCAGGATTGCAACCAAGTCTATATTTTCTGGTACAACTCGGTTTCTTTCAAGAATGACAAAACATCATCCATGTGGATGTTCTCAAATAAGTATTTCATGGTGTTTGCATGGAAATAGTGCTTTCTGGTGTCATTAAAACTTGACACTCAAGGAGAACATGTTTTGTGTGGGGCGTTTGGCATATTGAGCACTGTGATTGCTGTTCTTGCTTGAGTATAAAAAAGTGCGTAAGTCTTCCAAAAAGGGTTTAACCTGGAATAGTTTATTTTTGGTATTTCTATTCCAGCGTTGTTGCCATTTTTTATGGAGGAAATTGTCTATTTTGGGTTTCAGATCAGTGTATGGGATGTTGTACTTGTCGGGAGTCAAGTCTAAAGCCGATTTCGCTGCCGCATCTGCTCTATGATTTCCTGTCACCCCACTGTGTCTTGGAATCCAGCAAAAAAATGAATTCTTTGTTTGATGTTGAATGTAGTCTGCAAAGTAATTTGATAATAAGTGGATGCTCTAGTTTTTTATTGTTTAATGATAATAGGACAGAGAGTGAGTCTGAGAATATGATGAATTTTTTGTGTTTTTCTTTCGAGATAATGTTGAGAGCCAAGTCTATTGCACAGGCCTCAGCTTTGAAAATAGAACTTTCATTGGAAGAGGTTTTGTTTTTATCATTTTGTTTAAGACTGCTGCACATGCTGTTTTATTATTGTCTTGAGACTATCTGTATAGATACATAGGTAGTTGGGATGCTGTTGGAGGATATTTTGATGTTTTTCTTGGTAGGTGAAGGGATGTGTCTTTGTTTTATGGAGTTGATTCAGTTGGAGGTTAACTTTTGGATTTTTAATGATCCAAGGTGGTATTTGTGGCAAGATGCTTTTATGGATGTTATTTAGAGGGATGATGGATTCTTTGAGAATAGGCTCCATACGGAGGCCAAATGGTCTAATTGATTTTTCTTTTTGGTCAAAATATTGTCTGTATTTTGGATCAAAAGTGCAGTTATATACTGGGTTAGATGGAGGAGATTTCAGTTTGGTATAATACTGAAGGGCTAATTTTTCACTTCTGATCTGTAGAGGTGCTTCGTGAGCTTTGGCGTATAGGCTGTCAATTGGAGAAGTTCTAAATGTTCCTAATACCAGTCTTAAGCTGTCATGGTGAATAGGGTCAAGTTGTTTCAGATAAGATTTCCTGGCAGATCTATATACGAAAATGCCATAGTCAAGTTGAGAGCAGAGAAGAGTTCTATATAACTTAATTAGAGTTTGACAGTCAGCTCCCCACTCTGTGTGGGCAACGACTCGCAAAAGTTGTTGGGCATGAGTTGATTTGTTTTTTAAGTATTTTATGTGTGGGATGAATGAAAGTTTTTTATTGAATATTACGCTGAAGAATTTGTATTCGTTAATGACTGGTATTTCGGAGTCATCAAGTTTTAGGACAGAGTCATTGTGCAAATTAGAGAGCAAAAATGCACGCATTTAGTTTTAGACTTTGAGAATTTAAATCCATTTTCTCTTGCGCATTACTTTGTTTAAGTTTAGTTGGAGTTGTCACTCTACTATGTTCATATGAGTGGCCCAATAGCATATGACAAAGTCGTCGACGTAGAGAGCACAGTCGATTGAGGAGGTTAGACATTTTACAATATTATTGATTTTGATGGAGAAGAGAATAACAGAGAGGATGCTACCTTGTGGAACACTCTCCTCTTGGTGTTGTGAGTCTGAAAAGGTGGATCCCACGCGTACCCTAAATGTTCTTTTGAAAAATTCACAGATAAGGAAAGATGTGAATAAGCGAGTATATTGTTAGACAAATAGAATGCCACTACATATGCACACATTTACTGTAGCATATATAGCACCATAGTTTTTAAAAAAAGGTTAAAAGTCACTAGTACATAAAGCTTGTTATAACCATGGAAAAATGTCTCATTGATACTTTATTTAATAAGTTTGGCTTATTTTTTTCATTTACCTAATATACAGAAAGAGAAAGAAAGGTACATATTCGACTGAATAAATAAAAAAAAAATAACAAACTCAAAAATAAAATAATAGTTTATTGATTTCTGTTAAACCACCAGTTCAATCAAACTAGTTATATGGATTCAAGTATTATAGAATTTTTTTTTTCTTCAATTTCCTGTTTTTTCCAAGAATCCATTAACAGCAATGTAAAATTCCTGGGGCTTCTCTGCATGGACCCAGTGCCCAGCTCCTTTTATAAACTGGATCTCTGCCTTGGGAAATAGCCGGTGAATCTCAGGCTCATCAGATTTTCTGAAAGTAAAAGACAGAAAAGGGATAATTTAAAGCAAATAAAAATATCTTAAGATTTTTGTTTTCATATAAAGGAAAATTTTATGTGCTTAAGAAACTTGCAAACTGCAATATCTTCTTGAAGCAAAATTCAACATATATCAAATTTACATTGAATATAAAACCTCTCAATATTCAATGATATATCTAAATATGAAATATGATATTTAACAATATTCAATGGTATATGTAAATATAAAAAGCCTCAATATTTAATGATAGCATTAAAAGTAAAAAAAATCTCAAGTAATTTCTTTAAAATTTAACATCAAAAATAAATCTAACCAGAATTTTGTTTATGAAAAAAACATAGCTGCTAATAAAATACTACCCTAAAAACGAAAAAATTACTACCTGATGAAAAAGTATATGCAATTTACAAAGTGAAAATAAGAGATTTTTTTACATCAGATTTATTGAACAAATATCTATAAACTATTTCTTCCACTACCTTCTGGTATCTTTCAGTCAACTTAATAGTTTGATCTGAAAGGGTTTTACTTGGCAAAAAAAGCTCTACGTGCTTTTGCATCTTACAAGAAACTCTATTGCAATAATTTTTGAATTGATTGATTAACTGATTTTAACTATAAGCCAACCTGTCCAGGGTTATTTTATGCTTAGAGGTTAGGAAATTGTATTCTTTGTACGTTCATATTTACATTTTTTGTGTAGTTGTTTCTTAAGTGTTTCTTCTTTGCACACAGTTATATGATATCAATAATCAACTGATTAATGAATTGATTTTAATGGCATGTCGACCTGTCTTGGGTTATTTTATGCATAGAGGTTAAGGAATTGTGTTCATTGTACGTTCATATTTACATTTTTTGTGTTGTTGTTTCTTAAGTGTTTCTTCTTTGCACACAGTTATATGATATCAATAATCGACTGATTAATGAATTGATTTTAATGACATGTCAACCTGTCTCGGGTTATTTTATGCATAGAGGTTAGGGAATTGTGTTCATTGTACATACATATTTACATTTTAGTGTAATTGTTTCTTTAGAGTTTCTTTTTTGAATTCAGTTATATGAATATATCAACCCCTTCACAGAGGTAAGACATGATACTAGCAAAGATTTACAGGTTTGAATTCAGATTTTTCTTTCTTCTAAACCAGTTGCCATACCAAGGTTAAAGAGACAGTCTACCCTACTATTTACCCATAGCTAGAAGGAGAAGAATTGTATTCATACTTTTCCCAAAGGTATTAGCACTCTGTGAAATATAAACTAATAGAAAATCTACTAAGAGAAACCACTGATCATGAGATATGAACTAATATGAAAAAATCTGTTAAAAAGAAACCAATGTTCATGAAATATAAACTAATAATAAAGAAACAATATATGTAGAAAAAATCATGCTGACACTTAAGTGGAACAATATCAATAAATGCTTCAAGACAAATAGAATAAGATATTTCTTAATCTTAAACAAAAAAACTGAGACTCTTAAAAATTCATTTTCTTGAAAATTGTAACTTGCTGCCAGGCTAAATGGTTGACAAAAGTGAGTAACAATATCAAAGAATTAGAAAACATGATGTAAAAAACAAATTTAAAAAATACATTCTTGCTTTAATATATATTTTAAGAAATCATCTATCATTACCAAATGGCATATTTAGAATTTGGTTATAATTCTGTGTTCTATCATGTTTAGGAAGAGATGCACAGTGAAATAAAGAGTTAATTATTTATTAACTGAAGTGGTACAGTCCAATAAATATTATAAGTCTGGCGCTGTGGGTGTTATGTCTGAAGTTGGTCTTACTACTGACCAAGATCTTGTAGAACTCTCATGCTTAAGAAACACAACATCTTTTATACCTCCACGATACTTGAAGTCACGTGGTACAAGCAACTATACAACATTCTGATAGGTTACAATGCTAAATGCAATAATTTCAAAAACGTTAGGATCCTTAAAAGTTGAAATGATGTAAATATCAAAATCCTATAACTTCAAAAGTTCAGTTGTAAATCTCAAAAAAGTATAATTCAGAAAAAAAATAATTTAAAAATGTTCTTAAAATAAATTTATTCATAGTTGTCTAAAGGGATTTATTTGGAAAATATATAATGAAGCATTTACATAAAAATATTTAAAAGTTTTAAAAAGAGAAATTAAAAGAAACTCTACAATATGAGAAAGTGGATGATAGATTCTAGGCTATTGAATAGAGATAGTTCATAAAAGAAAGCCAAATTTCACGAAGTCTAACTCTAGATATATAAAAAACTAAAGTACATAGCAATTACCTATTCAGCTTTTTACCTTTCTTATTTATTCTTTTCTCTAAGGATTGTAGGTTTTAAAGATTTTGGTTTTTCAGGATCTTAACCTTTAGGTTAATGAGAATCTCTTAGCATTTCAACATTTAGAATTATAATGTTCAAGATTGTCTTTCAAGATTATGATCAGCTTTGATTCAAAAGATTCTAGAGTTGTACAAAAACAATAAAGAAATTGCTTTCTTCAAATAACAATTAAGTCTTGAGTTCTTCTACACAAAGCCTCTCAGATCCAAATTTGAATTTAATCTTTGTAACTTAAATTATTAATTAACACAGAACTGCTTTTTCCTATTTCTTTTTTATTTGCTGTTTATTCAAGATACTTTTCTTTTAAGCATCCTTAATATTTTTTTCCTTTAAAATATTCACTAAAACATACAAGAATCATCTTTTTTGTTTATAAAACAGTATTTTATAAACTAATAAGAAAAAATCAGCTAAAAGAAATTCATGAAATATAGACTGAAAACAAAAATGTTCACTATCCTGTCAAACTAAAACCCCCACAGAAAAAATACAAATCAACAAAATCTAAAATGTGAAGTATGACAAAACCCATTTGATTAAATGACACAATATACATAATTGACGACAGTAATTTTTTGTTTTTTTATTTGGTAGGACTGAGATATTGTTATTAGCAAGAAGAAGAAGATTATTATTATTATTATTATTATTAATACTACTACTACTACTACTATTATTATTATTTTTTATTTTTTTACTCTTTTGAGAGTTTTTCACACCAGTGTTCCTATTTACCAACCCCTCCGCTCGGGCAGGATATGACACAAGGTTAATTTTTAAAGCGGAGTTTAGCAGGTTTGAATTCAGAGTTTTCCTTCTCCTAGACTAGTTGCCTAACCAAGGCTGAAGAACCTAGTCTGCCCTACTATTTACCCATAGCTGGAGGGAGAATAATTGGATTCATACCTTTCCCAAGGGTATTAGTGCTATGTGAAATGCAATCAGTCTTGTCCAGGAATTGAACTCTTATCACCGTGTTCATATCCTGTGACGATAACCATTACACCATGGGCACCTCCTCATTTTTCACATTTTTTCACACCAGTGTTAACTGATGGTTTCTCACTAGAGTTTGAGTGACAGCAAGTGTCCTCAAGTCTCCAGGACTCTTCTCAATATTCTGGCCGATCTCAACTATGCTGTAGTTTGGATGGTCTCTACCCGTCCTCTTATTTTCAAGTCCTCCAGTCCCTGTATCAATCATTTGATAACTGTACCAAGTGCACCAATTTATTATCATTATACTCCTTGTGAGTTTTTCTCATCAGCATTAGCTGATGGTCGTTCACTGGAGTCTAAGTGACAACAAGTCTCCTCAGGTCTCCAGAACTCTTCTAAGTATTCTGACTGATTTCAACCATGCTGTAGTTTGGATGGTCTTTGGGATAAGTATTATTATCATTATTACTCCCTTGAGAGTGTTTCACGCAGGTTTTAGTGAGTCTGAATGACAACAAGTCTCCAGGACTTTTCTCAGTATTGTAGTCAATCTTGATAATGCTGTAGTGTGGATAGTCTCTACCAGTCCTCTTAGTTCCAAGTCCTCCAGTCCTTGTACCAATCTTTTGGTGACTGTACTGAGCACACCAATTTTTTTAATATTATTATTATTATTATTATTATTATTATTATTATCATTATAGTAGTAAAAATAATAATAATAATAATAATACTCGAGACAAAACTCTCCTGCAGAAACCTCATCAAAGGAATAAATACTTGGGCTGTGCCCCTCATTAGATATTCTGGACCCTTTCTCAAGGGGACCAGAGATGAACTTAAACAAATGGATCAAAGAACAAGAAAACTAATAACTCTGCATAAGGCATTACATCCCAGAGAAGACATTGACAGACTATATGTATCTAGAAAAGAGGGAGGAAGAGGACTTGCCTGCATCGATACAACGGCTTGAAGACTACATAGAAAAACATGAATGAGGACTGATTACAGCCATCAGAAACAATACTGACAACACAATAGATGATAGAATGACAACAACAAAGAAACAAAAATGGGGAAAAAAACAACTATGGCCACTTTAAACGACTAATAAACAACATCTCACACCAGAAAACCTGGACCTGGCTAAGAAAAGGAAACCTTAAGAGAGAAACAGAATCACTTCAAATAGCAGCACAGAACAACGCCATAAGGACCAATCATATCAAAGTGAGAATAGATAAGACACAACAAAACAGTAAATGCAGGCTATGCGGTAACAGACAAAATGATCAATCACATAATAAGCGAATGCAGCAAATTAGCAAAGAAGGAGTAAAAGGCGAGACACGGTTGGGTGGGCAAGGTGATCCACTGGGAAATGTGCAAGAAATTTAAATTTGACCATCCAAACAAATGATATATGCACAACCCAGCACCTGGTCTAGAAAATGACACATAAACTCCTATGGGACTTTAACATACAAACGGATCACCTAATCCCGGCCAGAAGACCAGACCTTATAATAATCAACAAAAAGAAGAGAATTTGCAAAATTGTCAACTTTGCTGTCCCGGCTGACCACAGAATAAAACTGAAAGAATGTGAAAAGAAGGATAAGTACCTTGACCTTGCTAGAGAATTGAAAAAGCTGTGGAACATGAAAGGGTCGATTGTGCCAATTGTGATTGGTGCTTTTGGCACAATAACTAAAGGATTATTAAAAGGCCTGGAGGACTTGGAAGTTGGTGGACGGGTAGAGACTATCCAAATGACAGCATTGCTGAGAACGGCCAGAATACTGAGACGAGTCCTGGAGACTTGAGGAGACTTGCTGTCACTCAAACTCCAGTGAAAAACCATCAGCTGATGCTGATGTGAAAAACAATAAAGGAGTAGATAATAATAATAAATAATAATATACTGTGAGGTTTTCACACCAACATTAGCTGATGGTCTTTCACTGACTACAGTCACCAAAAGATTGGTACAAGTGTTACATATTCACAATTAACGCCATGTGTGAAATAGAAATATAATGTTCATAACGATAGAACATATAAAGAACATAGGAATCTCGAAATTCGAAAACACGTAACGACTTCTTGTTCGGATACGAAACCTTTTTATTAACTTTGAGTTAAAGGTTTCGACATAAGGAGGAGAGACACAATCTTCTATGCTGTCTTATTCGTTTGGCCCCCATAGGGCGCAAGTTCGCCTCGCGTCTGTGAGCTCCAAAAGTCGATCCTCCTTGTTTGGCGTCTAGTACTCAACTCTCTAACTTTCTTCAAATCTCCCACAAACCTTTGCGCACTTCCGGTGCATGACGTCACCTGCACCCTGTCACCCTGTTCCGTAATCTTGGGCTATTGTGACATCTCTGAGTGGCACGTCTGCCCTGCATGCGCGTTACCACCTACATCAAGGTTTGCACCAAACTAACCCATGTGCTGAGCCAAAAGGTTCTCAGCCTAACTAAACTCAAAGGCATGAACTGAAATCCCTTGGCCATTACATTACACAAGGACTGAAGGACTTGGAAATAAGAGGACAGGTGGAGACTATCCAAACTACAGCATTACCAAGATTGACTAGAATACTGAGAAAAGTCCTGGAGACTTGTTGTCACTCAGACTCGCTAACACTTGTCTGAGTGACAGCAAGTCTTGAAATGTCCACACAGTTGTTTTTCTTCCCATTTTTGTTTTCAAGTTATTTTTGTTCTGTTGTTCTTATTTTGTCCATATTGTTTCTAGTCGCTGTAATCAGTCTTCCTCTGAATTTTTTTTATATAGTTTTTGAGTTGTATCCAAATGATATATTTATAGAGACTTAATAAATGAAATAAAGACTGACTTGAAAAATTTTTCTGAAAATTGTTCTGACAAAATACACTGAAAATTTATTTGGAATCCAGTACTTATTGCAATCTTATTATATATCAAATGTAATTTATTTTTCATTTTGTGTTTGTCCCTGGGTGATTTGTTAAATGAGGTTTTGTCATCTATTCATCTAATATAATGTTATAGATAACAAAAATGATTGAACCATATGGAGGCAGAATGACAACAATATCTTATATGGGAAGAATAACAACTATATAATATGTGTTGGAATAACAATATACCATATGGAATGAAATAACAATATACCATATGGAATGAAATAATAACAATATACCATATAGAGTGGAATAACAGCAATATACCATATGGGAGGAATAAAAACAATTTACTATATGGGGTGGAATAATAACAGTATATTATATGGGGTGGAATAACAACAATATACCATATGGAGTGGAATAATAACGGTATATTATATGTGGCAGAATAACAACAGTATACCATATGGGAGTGGAATAACAACAATTTACCATAGAGGGTGGAATGATAACAATATATCATACAGAGAAAAATAATAGCAATATATTATAATAATAACATTATACCATATGGAACACAGAAAATATTATTATTTATTTTTGACTTAAGTAAAAATCTTAATTGAAATAACAATCAGAGATATAAATAACACCACTTAATGCATTCTCTTTAAAAAGGAAAGTTGTAATAGAAACTAAATTAAATCTGAAAGACACAATTGTAAATAACCAGTATTTCATTAACCCTTTAAAATCATAAACCAAAAACATCTTGCTGACTATATGCACTCATGCCATCACATCAGATACTAATTATAATAGTTTTGATATAGTTGTTTACTAAGCTTAGATTAGATGTGGTACAAGGCTAGAAGTATGGGGTGCCCATTGAGAATTGAACTTAATAATAATGGTCTGTGAATCTAGTTTAACCCTAACCCATTGAACCATGTGAGGTACCCTTGGCTTAATACAATAAAAAATTCTCAATATCTGGAATGATGGAATAGCTTCAAACAAAGCTCTTTCACTTTGAGGCAAAGTTTTAATATATTTTGGGCTTGATTTTGTGTGTGTGTGAATTTTTAAAGCTCAGGTATTTGGAAGGCAAAGAGATCAAAGGGTCAACAGACAAATAAGATTGATTGATTTTAATGGCAACCCTTCTAGGATTATTTTATGCTTGGTGGTTAGGGAATAGAGTTCATTGTATATTAATATTTACATTTTTTGTGAGGAGGTTTTTGTTTTGCACACAGTCTTATCAAATATTAATAATTTTTAAACAGACTCATTTAACCTATAGATGGGACTCTAACAGGTACTTTAAGGTTAGAGTGGGCCAGGGAGAAATAGCAATTTTCCAGAACTGGAATCTTACCACCAGGCACAGTTTAATGTCAAACCCAGGACACTCCTTTTGGGGTCTCATGTGACAACCTCTAGCCCATGAATGAGTGTCATTATGATTCTTACTTTTTAATACTTAGCTTTGGGATTATGTATGACCTTTGATCTGTCAATTTAATCTCTACAGATGTTTCACACATTTACTATCCAGAGTGCTGAGTGTGTTGGGGGTCATTACATCATGCAAATTATTTTAGTTGATCCATTCTTCACCTATTAATTCTAAAAAAAAAATTATTTCTCAAGAAAAATGACAACAATAAAATCATGAATGTGAGTATTGATGCTGTCACAGAGGTCCAAATGATAGATATAAAGTCATTCAACACATCTATTTCTGATTTGTCAGTAACATATTAGTTGTTATACTTTTATACATTAGTAGTATTAAGTCTTATTAGCTTTATATACAAGTATCATTAGTTTTATATAATACTAATATTAAGTATTATTAGCTAGACGGCAATTACACAAGAATGTTGTGAGCAATATTGAACAAGTCCTGGTGGCAACACCCCACAAAGCACCAACTATACAGCCACCAGCCTCCCATCATGAAAACTATCCAAGTTAGACGAACCAGACATGCAGGACACTGCTGGAGAAGCAGGGATGAGCTCATAAGTGATATACTCCTATGGACCCCCACATATGGCCAAACAAAAGCAGGACGACCAGCTCAAACATACATACAGCAGCTATGTGAGGATACGGGATGTAGCCCTGAAGACCTGTCAGAGGCAATGAACGATAGGGAAAAGTGACAAGAGAGGGTCTGGGATATCCATGCTAGAGGCACGACATGATGATGATGATGAATTTTAAGTATTATTAGTTTTACATACTAGTAGTATTATTAGTTGTATATACAAGCATTAAGTATTATTAGTTGTATGTATTAGTAGTATTAAGTATTATTGTTTTTTTATAATACTAATATTAAGTATTATTAGTTTTATATACTCGTAGTATTAAGCATCTCCTATTTGATTGTGGTCTATGATGATATTAAGGTTTCTATCTTGGAAGTAGAGAATGATTCTAATTAAAAATTCATAGTTTACAGCTGTCTATGGTGATATTGTTGGAAAATGTGAAAGATATTAATTAGCTATTAGTTATGTGAATTGATAAAAAAGCCAAGCCTCACTCAGAAAGAAGAGCATAGTTTAAAAGTTCTGACTACTATCAGTTTTCACAATTTAAGCAACAATGAGCTTGTTCAGTATCTAAATGATTTCCCATTTAGTAACAGCAGTTACAGTAAACAACATTAGACCTGAAAACCAAAGTAAGGGTTAGTAATTAAAAACTACTGAATCAGATTTGTCTTTCTTGGTTTGTTGTGGATAAATAATAAATAATATGGTATATATTGCTTGAGCATCAATATCATCATAGACCACAGTTAAAAAGGAAATGTTAATTAGATTCCTTTTCTGTTTCCTAGATAGAAACATCACTATCATCATGGCCCACAGTTGAATAGGAATTCTTAATTAAAATCCTTCACTGCCTCCTAGATAGAAGTATCGATATTATCATGGACCCCAGTTAAATAGGAAATGTTGATTAAAATCCTTCACTGCCTCCTAGATAGAAGTATCAATATTATCATGGACCACAGTCTAATAGTGAGGGGGGTTCCTCGTGGTGTAATGGTTAAAGTGATGAACTCCAGAATCGTAGTAAGCAAGCTCAAACTCCAATCATGCTATTACATTCACTTTTGGACAAATACCCTTGGGAAAGGTATGAACCCCCTTATCCTCCCAGCTATGGGTTAAATAGTACCACTACTGTTCTCCTAGAAGGATGGCTTTGGCATTAAATAACCTACAAAGGTTGATATGCCATAAAATAAAGAAACCAAACCAAACCAAACCAAACCAAACCACAGTTAAATAGGAAATGTTAATTAGAATCCTTTATTACATCCAAGATAGAATTATCAATATCATGATGGACCATAGTTAAATCGGAAATATCAATTAGAACTCTTCATTGCCTCCTAGATAGAAGCATCATGGACAGTTTTTAACTTTGAAATGCTAAATACAGGGTGGAATGATAAAATTGTCGTCCTAAAGAAAACAACACTACAGTTTTATTTTCAAATTTTTATTGAAAAAATCAATTCAGGTAACTTGATTATGTAGTAGAGTTGACATCTATTTAATGTAGCCACCTTCAGCCTCAATCAACACCTCGATACAGATCCAGAACTGGGAGCATGCCTTTTCCACAAGCACCGGCAGGAGCTCAGCGAATACTCGGCAGATGGCTGGCTTTGGTGTTGTGGGAGGTCATGTTGGTGATGTTCTTGACGTATGACGAAATGAAGTAGTCCAGCGGGTTCAGGTCGGGGGAGGAGGGGGGCCAGTGAGAGAAGGATACAAAGTCGTAGCACTCCTTCTGAAGCCAAGTCTGGGTCTCTTTGGACTTGTGGGCCAGTGCCGAGTCCTGCTGCCACACCCAGGGTCTGCCACTGGCCACCTGATTGCACCAGGGGATCACCCCACTCTTCAGCACATATAGGTACACTTTGGTGTTGACTTTCAAGCCGACTTCGAAGATGTGAGGTGGCATGATGTGGCCCTCACTTGAAACCACACCAAAGACCATAACCGTAGCGGGAAACTTTGCTTTCATCACCCTGGGCATGTCCCTGTTATTCGTGGCAATCCAAATTTGCATTTTGAGGGTGCTGGCAATGGTCCTGTTGTCATAACTTGGATCGGTAGAGAGCATGAGTTGTACAACAGCGAATCTCCAATCTCACTCGTTGAACATTGTGTCACTTTCAGACATGATAGAAGGCTCTTATTGCTCTTGGGATTCGTACACAACTGGCCAACTAGTAGATGGTCTGCAACAAAAAAAGAAAACCGGTTTTCATTAAACGGAAATGAAATCATGTCATCTTTTCTAGGGCGACAATTTTATCGTTCCACTTTGTACAATCAACCACTCATTCCTGAATAGAAGCATCAATATCATCCTGGACTGCTATTACAACAGAAACCCAACTGGTCCAAAGGTCATCCAGTGTTTATCAAAAATAGTGATAAAGATATTTTATAACTATTTTTTGGTTTGAAATGCCTTAAAATATTTTAACATAGAAAACAAAAGAGAAATACAGTGAGTTGAAACTAATTTTCACTATCTACTACACATGGTTACTTACCTGATGTATACAGAGTTACCTCCTCCTAAAAATAAGGTTGGACCATCATAAAAATTTTCATATCTTTGAAAACCAACAATATGGCTAAAGTCTGATATAATCACATCAAGATTTAGACGCCACTGAACTTTGCCATTTCTTTCAACAACATTGGTCAAGATGAACTGTCGGAGTGTCAGATCCTACAAAAGAATTTTTAAAATCCCAATTAGAAGAATAAAACAGATCATTATCAAAAACTTAGAAAATAAAATGTTATAATAAAAAATATAGAAAAATATAATATATATATATTTTTTTAAACTCCTTCAGATTTTTTCACACCAGTTCTAAGTGATTTTCTTTCACTGTTGTTTGAGCAACAGCAAGTCTCTTCAACTCTCTAGAACTCATCTAAATATCTTAACCATTTTTAGTAGTGTTGTAGTCTGGATGGTATCTCAAATTTATCAAATCTTTTTTTCAGGTTCCAATTTGACTCCTAGAGTAAATGCATCATTATTCTCATAAAAGCATGTCACTTTTTAAGTTTGTTTATTTGTTGATTTTTAGTTAATAAGTGAAAGTAAAGTTGGCGACTGTAGTCAAGGGTGACCCGATGACTCCTTTTTCAATAGCTACTACACCAAGGTGTAGGGCAGGGCGCTACTCCTTTCCCAGCATTGCTCCACTATACCCTTGATCCGTACCTTATAATGCTGGGCGTTAAGCAAGGAGGGATCAAGTACCATTTTTTGAGTCTTTGGTATGACTCAACCTGGGATTGAACCCTGGTCTTCCAGGCCATTGAAATAAACAGATATATAAAACATGTTCTTTTTTTTTGAGGGGGGATATAATTACTTGAATTAATCATATTTCTTTTTTACATTTTTTTCAAATAATATCATAATCATTTAAAACAATTACATCTAAATTTAACATTTTGCTTGAATATTTATTAAATTTTAGTAAGACAGTCATCTATTTAAAGTTTCACATAAATCACTGCTTTATTTTTAAACAAATAGTTAATTTTGTTTGGGATAATTTTATAGAATGAATATAAAAACACAATATGATGTTGTTTACAGGTGATGAATGAGATGATTTTTGTACTGAACAATATCATCTATTAGTTTCTGTAAAGTACAGTATCATTCATCAATATTTATAAAGTATAGTATCATTCATCAATATTTATTAAGTACAGAATCATTCATCCATATTTATAAAGTACAGTATCATTCATCAATATTTATAAAGTACAGTATCATTCATCAATATTTATAAAGTACAATATCATTCATCAATATTTATAAAGTACAGTATCATTCATCCATATTTATAAAGTACAATATCATTCATCAATATTTATAAAGTACAGTATCATTCATCCATATTTATAAAGTACAGTATCATTCATCAATATTTATAAAGTACAATATCATTCATCAATATTTATAAAGTACAGTATCATTCATCAATATTTATAAAGTACAATATCATTCATCAATATTTATAAAGTACAGTATCATTTATAAATTCTTGTAAAATACAACATCATCAATAAATATTTATAAGGCATAGAGTCATCTATCAATTTTGTAAAGTACAATATCTATAAGATAGGTTGGTTCATTGGCTTTTATGGCATGTCAACCTTTGTAGGTTATTTAACGCCAAATCCATTTTTATGTAAATCTGTTCTTTTTAAAACAATTCAGTTTAGCATAAGTACACAGTTTAATGGTCAAAAACATTTCTATTTCAAACTATTCAAGCAGTTATATGTAACAATTCAGTTAAGTGTAAATACAGTTTCAATGTCGAAAAACAGTTCTATTTCAAATAATTCAGTTAAGCATAAGCACGCAATTTAAATGCAAATATGGTTTAATTGTCAAAAACATTTATTTCAAGCTATCCAGTTTATTCAAACAATTCAGTTTAGCATTAGTATGCTGTTAGTTCTATTTAAACCATAGATAGGGCCCTATTAGGTGCTACCACGCGGGCCAGAGTGGACCTGGGAGCAATGGCAATAAAGGGGTACTCCACATTCTCCAAAGCTCCAGCACTGCTGGAACCTCACCATCAGATTGTTTAGTGTCATATCCTGGACACTTGTTAGGGGTGGGGTCTTACCCCTCTGCAGAGCTGCAGTCAGTGTATTCTACAGCCTCAGCTGACTGGGCAATATCTATAAGGTATAGAGTTTGTAAAGCACAGCGTCATCAATTAAATTTTGTAAACTACAGTATCGTCTATGAATATTTTCATAATAATAGTTTCATCTATCAATTTTCATCTATCAATTTTTAATAAAACATTAATTTTCTTCTGAAACAAAAATGCTTGGATTTTATTATTCCCAGAAGAGTTTTATAGAATCAGAATATATATTATCAGGTATTTACCAAAATCAGCTATATTGAAATTCAGCAACCATATATAAAATACCATAAATATATTATCAGGTATTATTTACCAAAATCAGCTATATTGAAATTCAGCAACCATATATAAAATACCATAAATATATTATCAGGTATTATTTACCAAAATCAGCTATATTGAAATTCAGCAACCATATATAAAATACCATAAATATATTATCAGGTATTATTTACCAAAATCAGCTATATTGAAATTCAGCAACCATATATAAAATACCATAAATATATTATCAGGTATTATTTACCAAAATCAGCTATATTGAAATTCAGCAACCATATATAAAATACCATAAATATATTATCAGGTATTATTTACCAAAATCAGCTATATTGAAATTCAGCAACCATATATAAAATACCATAAATATATTATCAGGTATTATTTACCAAAATCAGCTATATTGAAATTCAGCAACCATATATAAAATACCATAAATATATTATCAGGTATTATTTACCAAAATCAGCTATATTGAAATTCAGCAACCATATATAAAATACCATAAATATATTATCAGGTATTATTTACCAAAATCAGCTATATTGAAATTCAGCAACCATATATAAAATACCATGAATATATGCAGAGGGAGTCAAATTGGAATTTTAGAGAAAAGAGCAAAAAGCATAGCTGTTATCAACAGCTTTCAAGACTCAAAAGTTTAAATTGCCACCACCTAACTTTTACAGCATACGTGTAACCTGTTCATAACAGATAGAATTTAGATGCCCATGTTAACAGAACAGCCCATAGGATTGGGGAAAATACATAAAGTTGCTGCAGCCTGGATAAAATCTTATCAAAAACCAGATGAGGTCTGCAGCTCGTAATTTTGAGACCCTATCATCATCATTATTACCATTAAGTCATGCTGATAGAATGGGTTCTCTTGACTCTCTCTCATCGTCCATCCCTATTGTCCATTGCTCTTGACAGATCCACATAGAAATGTAAGTCCTTGCTAGTCTGCCAACACGGGTGTGTCCATATGTAAGAGTCCACCAAAGAACATTGCTCAAAATTTCATCTTTGATTCTTCTGCATGTCTCATTCCTCATAAGATGTATAGCAATAACATACTGAATTTTCAAGAGTCTACAACAATTTTAAATGCCTATACAAAAAAGTCTGGAAACTTATTGAATGCACCACATATATCAATATGTGACTAATATATATATATATATATATATATATATATATATATATATATAATAAATGTATATAGATATACTAATATGTGATCAATGTATATAGATATACTAATATGTGATCAATGTACATACATATACATATGATAAACTAAAGGTAAAAAGGCTTCAACATCACCATAAACAAGTTTGTTTTTATTGCTATAATTCATTAATTAATTTTTTCTATTATTTTCTATCCCATTTTTCTGTTTTGATGAAGGTAACCACATTGTTCTGAGGGCTGCGCTGCTCTCACTAATTGGGTCTCTTGCTGCCAATATTTACAATGTCTCAATGATTCTTAAGCTGAATTCAATTTTGGCTTCTTGTCAACTATAAGACTGTGATTCTTCTATAGCAAGTGCTTTACTTTTCTGCACACTATACCATTCACAGCCCACCCTACCACAACCAATATGTCAGTCAATGTCTTATATTTAAAATTTGCTATACTCAGAATCATCACCTAATTATATTCATGCGATGTTGCTGATGTTGAGGGAATTATCAAGATTGTAAAGAAAATGAAAAGGGAATCAGAGCATTAGGAGACATTTTATTGCTTGGATTTTATCAAGGCCTGAAAATAATTTATAATATGAATATGAATAAGAATAAATGTAGCTTTATCAGTTGGCCAAAAGGCTTACCTTCAAAAGGGTAAAAAACAGAAAGAAAATACTTAGCCTTGCCTGAAAGATAATGGATTAAAGGTAAATATATGGATGTACAGAAGGGTATAAATATATTACTGAAAATAAATTATTGATGTGAACATCAACAAGAACAGTACCTGTATCAGTGGCCAAAGTGATTAATTCAAAGATTGTAAAAAATACAAATAATTTCATGGCCTTGCCTGGGATATTATACTATTAAAAGAAATTACATGGATATACAGAAAGGTATAAATATATTGATTTTATACTGAAAGGGAATTATGATGTGGATAATAATAATAATAATAATGCAGTTGGTCAAAGGATTTACCATAAATTGTGGTGTACCAGTCAACTTTTTAAGCTTAAAAAATCTCTACAAAGTCAGGGGTTGACATACATGGCAAGGCTAAAATCCAAATCTTTACCACAGAGTCTTCAACCAGTGGAACGGTTCTTCAAACAATCAATCTGCAGCACTTATTGTAACTCCAGCAGACTGCTACATGCATTTCCAAATTAAACTCATGTTTAGTGAACATATTTAACAAATAAACACAGATATTGATATGAAATAATAAAACTGTAATACAAATTAAGTTATTATATTAACACTATATCACATGCCATTTCTGATTTACCGACAGTAAATACTAATGGGAACATCACAGAATCCAGTTGGTCGATCAGACAACTACAGTATGTATCTGCACAATTTCATGATAGCACAATAGATTGTGAAACCATATGAATATAAACTCTAATGTGAAAGATTTTCATGTTTCATATATGTTATGTCCTTGGAAAAAGGACATAAAATAAATAAGTCAAACATGTATTAAGAGAGAAGGAATAAAGTTATATATTACAGAGAACAAGTATACAATGCCACCAGTGTAGCTATTTGCTACTAAATGCCCCGAGTGGATTACAGTCAAATGTTATAGGTTTATTGGAAGATTCCACTGTATATTGAAAATAAGGATGATCCCACAACAATGTATGGCTAATGCAATTCAGAGATTTCAGAGAAAAATTACCATTGACTACAGAAGTAATAAGACATTATAATAGTTTATTGAATATACATACATTGGCATTATTACTATACTTATATAGCACAACATTTTGAATATAGATTACTTGAACATTACTTAATTGATTAATGAGTAAGTTTTGACCAAATGGTAACATACTGTATGTTGTTAAGGGGTGGTTGACTTATACAGCAGGTATAGGTCAAACCCAAAATTTTGAGATAAAAATCTTGAGGTTGATTTACATACCGGATTGATTTGTACATCACAATTTATGGTACTGGGATCTCATACACTGAAATCAATTGGAAAGTCTATCATCATATATATATATATATATATATATATATATATATATTTACCAACCCCTCCATACAAAAAGGATGTAACACAAGGTCAATTTTTAAACAGAGTTTAACAGGTTTGAATTCAGAGTTTTCCTTCTAGACTGGTTGCCATACCAAGGTTAAAGAGCTTAGTAAATGGCTACTTAAAGCTACTTGTATATATATACACCCACACACCCACACACACACATATGTGTGTGTGTGGGTGTGGGTGTATATATATATACAAGAGCTTAGTAAATGGCTACTTAAAGCTACTTGTATATGTATACACCCCACCACATATATATATATATATATATATATATATATATATATAGATATATATATATATATGTCTGTCTGTATGTATATATATATATATATATATAGGTAAAGGCTATACATAGCTGAAATGGATTTCATTTCTCCCTCTCCTTCTTTCCTTTTGCTATCCCTCCCTCTCTTTCCTTTCTTTTGACTATCCCTCCTATCTGGTTGTAATGTATTTTATTTTCCTATTGGATCTGATGAAATCCTGTTAAAAATTATTTTAGTGACTTTGATTCATATCAATGCTCTTAACAGGATGGAAATAAATTTATTATCCAAATGTGACCAAATATTGTTTTTTTAAATAATATCTATCTATCGATCTATCTATCTATATATGTATATATATATATATACACCCCTGTGGATGAGCAGGATGTGACACAAGGTCAATTTTTAAGCAGAGTTTAATAAGTTTGAATTCAGAGTTTTCCTTCTCCTAAACCAGCCGCTAAACCAAGGTTAAAGAGCCTTGCCTGCCCTACTATTTACCCATAGCTGGAGGGAGAATAGTTAAATTTATTTACAGTAGTAGTGCTGTTTGAAAAACAAACAGCTTCATCCAGGATTTGAACTCGTGTCGTTGTGTCCAATTCCTTCAACAATGACCATTAAACCATGAACACATCCAAAATCATCACACACACATATATATATATATATATATATATATATATGTATATATATATATATATATATATATAAAAGTAAAGTAAAGTTGGCGACCGTAGTCGAGGGCGACTAGAAGGCTCCCTTTTCAATAGCTACTACACTGAGGTGTACGGGAGGGCACTACTCTTTTCCCTAGATTGCTCCACTTTACCCTTGATGCGTACCTTATAATGCTGAGTGTTAAACAAGGACGTATCAAGTTCCATTTTTTAAGTCTTTGGTATGACTCGACCTGGGATTGAACCCCAGTCTCCCGGACCATTGGTGAAAACTCTACCCACTAGGCCAATGAGCCGGTTGCTAATTATATTTATATATATATTATAATTATATATATATATATATATATATATATATATATATGTGTGTGTGTGTGTGTGTGTAGGTGTGTGTATCATATCAATATGTATATATATAAAGTGGGGCATTATGAGTTATGAAAGAGCAGTGACTTAAATTATTTCACAGGAGGCTTGAAGAGGCAATGAGCATATCTGTAAATCATTATGAGTGAAGTATAGATAAAGGAAGAAAAAAAACCCTGTGGTGTCAAATTTCATTAAGATGAGATCAATAATGTGAGCACGAGGCTACTATGTACAATATGGCTACTATGTACAATATCTGGCTGTTCAAGATGAGCAACTTATGGGTCATGGGTCACATCCAAAAAAAACTTCATATGATATTCATAATGATGATAAACTTCTCTCTGACAATTTTTAAAGATAGCAATACATGATTTAAGAAAAGTGTAGCAGCAACCACAATCTTTCAAACAAGAAAATTAAAGCTGATCCATTAATTTGTAATAATTTTATAGCAGTATTTCAAAACAGAGTCAATATCACCAACAAGAAAGGAAGTTTCAGGACTTGCAAGGAAGTAGTAACTTACATAAGAGTATAATTTAAGGGTGGTAGAAGACATCCAAGTGTTTTGAGGGGGAATTCTTGCAAAAAGGTTAAGAAACAGTGTTGTAGATAAAATATGGATCATCATTTTTTTTAAATGTCACTTAAGCTCATAAATGTAAGCTGTGGTTAATTGCATGATAGTTCTGATGTAAGAACATACTCAAAAAGGTCAGGGTTAATAAGTATAGCATAAAAACAATCCATTAAAGTATTGTATACATCATTTTAAATTATTAGGCATTCAAGTTATCCCAAAAACATCTAAAATAATTAGGGATATAATCAATAAACCAATTAACAAACTACTTTAGAGGTAGGTTTTGGTTTTAGTTTTGGTCACTACTAACTTGGGTTTGGTTTGGTTAGGTTTTATGGCATATCAGCCATTGTAGGTTATTTAATGCTAAATCCTGTTTGCACATATATATTGAATATGTATTTACCAATCCCTCTACCTAGGCAGGATGTGACACAGAGTCAATTTTTTAGTGGAGTTTAACAGGTTTGCATTCAGAGTTTTCCTTCTCCTAGACTAGTTGCTTCACCAAAGCTGAAGAACCCAACCTGCCTTGCTATATACCCATAGCTGAAGGATTCATACCTTTCCCAAGGGTATTAGGGTTTTGTGAATTCCAATCAGCTTTATCCAAGATTTGAACTCATGTCGCCGTGTTCATTTCCTTCAATGATAACCATTACACCATATATATATAATTTTGATGATAACATTTTTAAACGAGCCTGAGCTCATTTTTTTTTGCACACAGTTAAATGGTTTCAAGTATTGCTATATAAAATCACAATTTAACATCAATCATTTCTTTGCTCACATAATTTGCAAGTAACTTCATTTGTAAGCGAGTTAGAATTAATTTGTTTGCACACAAGTATTGCTATTGTTTCTACATAATTCATCATCATCATCATATCGCACTGGTAGCACGGATATCCCTGACCCTCTCTCGCCACTCCTCCCTATCGTTCATCACCCTAGGTAGGTCTTCAGGACAACATCCTGTATCCTCACATAGCTGCTGAATATACGTACGAGCTGGTCGTCCTGCTTTTGCGCGGCCATGTGTGGGGATCCATAAGAGTACATCTCTTATGAGTTCGTCTCTGCTTCTCCAGCAGTGTCCTGCATGTCTGGTTCGTCTAACTTGAATAGTTTTCGTGATAGGGGGCGGGTGGCCATACAGTTGGTGTCTTGTGGGGTGCTGCTGCCAGGACTTGTTCAGGATTGCACGCAGCATTCTTGTGTAATTGCCATCCAGTTTCTTCTCCAGCCGTTTTGTTAGCGTCCATGTAGTGCATCCATATAGCAGTATCGATGTGACCGCTGCCTGGAAGAAACTGCGTTTCATTTTATCGGTTAGGTCTGATTTTCATATAATCGATAGCCTATTGATAGCTGTCCATGCTTTCGTTAGCCTCGTTTCGATGTCCTTTTCGGTTGATTCGACTTCTATTCAATATTAATCATTTGTTTGCACACACTGAAACGGTCACAAATATTGCTATTTAACATTAATAATTCTATTTAACACCATTCATTTGTGTAAAGACAGATGGGTCCAAGTATTGCTATCTACTACCAATAATTCATTTTAGGCACACAGTTAGTTTCAAGTACTGCTATTTAACACTAATAATTCTACTCAACATTATTCTTTCATTAGCTCACAGGTAAGTGATTCCAAATATTGCTATGTACTACTAACAATTCAATTACACATAAGTTGTTTGTTCACTTACAGTTAAATGATAAAGCAGTTCTATTTCAAGTAATTCAAAAAGGAACCATTTTAGATCAATTAGATCAACTACAGCTATAGAGTAAAAAGTTTAAAGATTGAACTGGATATTTAAGAAAAAATGGTAAAAAAAAATTAAAAAGGCATTTTTGATAACTATCAGAAAAATGATTTAATAGAATTTCTTTCTTACTTAGTTTCTTTATCAATCTTTGTAAGTTATTTAATGCTAAAGCTATCCCTGTAGAAGAACTAGCCTAGTTGGCTGGGGTTGAAGAATACACCGACTGCATCTCTGCAAAGGAGTAAGACTCCTGGATATGACATTAAACCATCTGATGGTGAGGCTCCAATCTTGGAGCTTTAGAGAATGTGGAATACTCCTTCATTACCTTTGTTCCTGGATCCACTCTGACTAGGAGTGGTAGTACTTGATAGGGTCCTTTAGGTGGATCAAATAGAACTGTTTGACATTTAAACTGTGCAAACAAATGACTTATGCTAAATTGAATTGAAAATGACTGATTAGAAATTGTTACTGTTAAAAGGCAGAACTTGAAACTATTTAAATGTGTGGAAAAAAAAACTTGGCTTGTTTAAAAATGTTATCAACAAAATTTGTTTACAAATCATATATTAAAAAAAAAATAAAAATAAGAAAAAAAAATTTTTTTTAAATTATATACAAAACCTGCTGCCAAAGAAGCAGTCTTGCTTCCAGTAAAGTCTTCATCAGATGATGACCCTGGGTTCAGGCATCGTTTTGGGGCCGAAGCATCATTACCACTAACCCAGGGCGCCCCAGCAGTATCTCACAATACTACCAGACTTTATTGGATGGTGTTTAATCCGTACGAATGCCATATATGTTCAGATGCAGTTACAGTCTTGTTTTGAATCTTTTTTATATATATTCCCTCTTCTTTGCTTGTGTAAGTCCGATTTTGGTAAAAAATGTAGAGGTTGCGTTCGAAATAAAACCTTGACATCCAATCTCAGGAGGAAATATGTCTGTTGACCATGCAGATATATGAGGTATCACTTTCAAGAATTGAAAAAATGTATAAATATGTATAAAGAGGATTTGGCATTAAATAACCTACAATGGTTGATCTGTCATAAAACCCAACCAAACCAAATCATATATTTAATATATATGTATAAATAGAATTTGGCATTAAATAACCTAAAATGGTTGATATGCCATAAAACCCAACCCAACCAAATCCTATATATTTAATATAGATGTATAAATAGAATTTAGCATTAAATAACCTGCAATGGTTGATATACCATTAAACCCAACCAAACCAAACCTATAGAAGAACAGTAGGGGTGCTATTTAACTAATAGCTGTAGGAAAAGAGGGTTTGTTCCTTTCTAAAGGGTATTAATCTGAAAATGAATGAAATACCAGGATTGGAGTTTGAACTCGCTTACTATGATGTTACAGTCCAGCATGTTAACCACTACGTCATGAAGATTCCTCCTTAACAGGCTTTGATCTGTGTATTAATATTGTATATGTTCTGTGCAAAGATGTTTTTTTTTTCTTTTTAAGGTTGATGTGAGAAGATAGTTAAAAGAGAGGAACTTGTATGTGTAAATAAATATTAATTTCATCAATTGAAGTAAAATATCAGCCCTTCGAAAATAAAATAATCCAAACTTCTAAGTAGTAGCAGAAGTATTAGCATATTTTGTTAACATTTCTTTTTGTTAATACATTTATTCATTTTTATCCTTTTTTATTTTTATTTTTATATATATATATATATATATATAGACCCCTGCATATGGCCAAGCAAAAGCAGGACGACCAGCTTGAACATACATACAGCAGCTATGTGAGGATACAGGATGTAGCCCTGAAGACCTGCCAGAAGCAATGAATGATAAGGAAAGTGGCGAGAGAGAGTCAGGGATATCCGTGCTAACGGCACGACATATATATATATATATATATATATATATATATATATTCATATATATATATATATATATATATATATATATATATATATATATATATATTGTCATCCACAGACAGATCTGTTTCGTTCTATCAAAACTCATCAGTGTGGCTAGACATGCTAGATTCCCGAAGCTGGGATCGAAACCCAGTTGACTCAAACGCCAATCCAAGACTCTACACCTCAGCCATGAGGAAACCAGCAGCAGCGAAGTAAATTTTAAATGGTTATAAATCACAATTACGATTGTTTACCTACATCCACTTAACAGCTACCGAAAGCTCAATTCATATGAAGAGCCTTGCATATACACTAATGGCAACTCGATTACTTCATTCACTAGAGAGCTCAACCCTACGGGGGTAGGGGAGCATATATATATAAATATATATATATATATATATATATATATATATATATATATATATATATTGTCAAAAGAAAAGAAAATAAACTGCTAAATATTTATATATATATATATATATATATATATTTAGCAGTTCATTTTCTTTTTCTTTTTTTGTGTATGTGTGTGTAAATATTTGTTTTTTCTTTTTAAATTAATGTTCAATGATAAAATTAAATTTATTTCCTCACTCATTTCTGGCATAAAATATAGTTTTGTTAGAGCCTGTTGGGACAGTTAAACTTTTTTTAATATTTAGAAACTGAAGGATGATTGAAATTATTTTTTTAAGTTACTTAAAATTTACTTCTTTGTTAATGTTTTAATTTTGTGAGAGAAAGAGAGAGAGAGAGAAAGAGAGAGTCACTGTGTGTGTGTGTGTGTGTGTGTGTGTGTGTGTGTGTGTGTGTGTGTGTGTGTGTGTGTGTGTGTGTGTGTGTGTGTGTGTTTGTAAATGAATATTCATTTAATTAATCAAAGCAAAACACCAAAAAGAAAATAAACTGGACTATCAGCAGATTTGTTTACATTTTTTTCCATTTATTCATTTGTGTAAAAGTAAGTTGGCTGGCCGTAGTTGAGGCAACCCAAAGGCTCTCTTTTAATTAGCTTCTACACCGAGATGTAGGAGAGGGTGATGCTATTCCTTTCCCTGGATTGCTCCACTTACCTTTGATCCATACCTTATAATGCTGAGTGTTAAGCAAGGAGACATTGAGTATAATTTTTTGAGTCTTTGGTATGACTCAACTTGGGAGTGAACCTCAGTCTCCTGGACCATTGACAAACATTGAAACCATTATACCAATGGGCTGATTATATATATATATATATATTTATATATATATATATATACCTGTTTATTTTCTTATTCTTTATTTTTAATTAGTATTGGGTAAAACAAAGGAGGAGAATAAAATGAAAATAGTATTTAATATTATCTAAAATTAAATTATCATGTTAAACTTATTTTGAATGTTTTTCCTCGTACATCATCTTCAGCATGAAATATAGTTATGTTGGCATCTGTTGGGACCAATAAACGTTTTTATTTTTAGCTTTGGGAGGTCATGTCATGCTCCTTTAGAATTGAAGCATATAAATTTATAATATAATTTTTAACATAAACTAAATTCTCTCTTTATGAATTATTAATAAATATAAGGAGAGAATATTTTTCTGCCGATGGTGTCAGCAAAACAAAAACACCTCTTTACAATAAGAATAAAATGCAGCAAAACCATATATGAAAAGCACTATATATGACACATTCTGCATCAATCTTCCTGCAGCCCTTTTTGGACAGCTTCTCTCAACAATGAACCAGGTTGAGGAAAAATCAGCAACTGGACCAAAATCCTCTACTCACTTTGGTAGCAACCAGAGCTGCAATTAACAAATAATCAGTAAGAAATACAATTCAAGGAACCTACAAAATACAGCAAGAATAAAATAAATGTACAGATATGCATTTAGGTTCCAATAAATTAGCCAATGTGAGAAGATATATCATTAAAAGCAACTGCTTAACAGATGCTGAAAAAGATAGTATCAAAGAACAGGTAATTACTGATATCCAACAAAATGAAAGCATAGTACTTAAAATGAATGAAATTAATAATGAAACAGATAATACAATACAATTAAACAAGGATTGTATGAAACTCCAGCATCAGAAAATGAATACAGCAAATTAGAGAATAGTCAACCTCAAGTAGAAATTCCAGACTACATAGAAAATAAGATTAAAAATCAACAGAATGAAACAAAATATTATCAGAGAACTCATTGCAAAAACTAATACTGAATATTAAAAAACAGAGAACCTCTAAAAACTAATTAAAAAAAGAAAAAAAAAAAAACAATTCAAATAAAGTTGGCAAACTATGCCATAAAAGATCTCCTACAAGACTTTAAACCAAATCTTATGCTTTTAAATTAAATAATACATGCAACTGCATTAGGCCCAGTAACCATAACACCTTAAAAAATAACTTTAATCAATTCAAATGGAAATCAAGGATACAAAAAGAAATAAAGGAATATAGAGGATAAAAGAAATAAGGGTGTCAAAGTGAAAACTAAGAAAGCAAGAAAAATTAAAAGAAAATATAAGATAACATCAATTGATAAGATTTTGATAATAAAAGAAAAGTTGAAGCAAAAAAATCCAACTAAAAGCCCACTGTATCCAAAGAATAGGAAAATATGAAAAAAAATGAACAAAATTCTTTAGACACAACAAATATTTCAAGATAACCAAAAAACATTTCTAGTGAAGGGAAATTTCATATTTTGGTTTGGTGCACAAATTTAATTCGACACTTAATTTCACCCAATAAGGATGAACTATTCTATTCAGCCTGGGCCTTTCTTTACGGGCAACAGGAAATTGGGAGAGCTGCCAAACACACTCTCTTTGGCTGGAGAACGCCGCCCAGTGCAGACGTCTCACTGGGGGCTCTTCTAGCAGCAGCAGCAGCATGGACACATGAGGGAACCAATCTAATTTATGGATTCCTTGCAAGGAATCCCAGTTGAATATAAATTAGATACATTCAACAAGCCTCGCACAGGCACAACCTTATGTCACCCCAAAACTGGCTATGTCAACGCGACACTTTTATTCTACAAACGACAACTAGCTCTCAATTCACCTCTGGGCCACTTTAATGGAAACCAACGCACGCCTTCTCCCCAAGTTACCAGATACACAAAACTACACGATGACTCTAAAGTTCAATCCCTCACACGTCTGACAACACATGCTGCCATCTCAACCTTCTCATAACTCAATTTTGTCTCAATAAGCACAACCTCTGCTTGAGTCTTGCAGCACCAAAAGCAAACCCAATATTCCATGCTACAAAATAAAAACCTATTCATAAAAACACATTTCGACTCTCGCCATCTATCTTCTTCATCATTCTACCTTTATTTACCCTTAAAACTTAGCAAGGGGACTAACAACACTAAGCAAGGAAACAACTCAACATAAACACATATACGTTACAACCATCTTCCTTGCTAACAACAAACTTCACTCCTGCTAATATCACTCCTACAAAAATCTCCGGCTAAAAATTTCTCGCTAAACATTTCTATAGAAAAATACAAAAAGAGACAATAAATGTAAAGTAAACCCCCATGATTGAAGATGGCAGCAACACCTCACAAGGCACTAACTATATGGCCACTTGCCTCCCATCATGAAAACTGTCCAAGTTAGACAAACCAGGCATGCAGGACACTGCTGGAGAAGCAGGGACGAGCTCATAAGTGATGTACTCCTATGGACCCCCACATATGGCCGAGCAAAAGCAGGGCGACCAGTTCGAACATACATACAGCAGCTATGTGAGGATATGGGATGTAGCTCTGAAGACCTGCCGGAGGCGATGAACGATAAGGAGAAGTGGCGAGAGAGGATTAGGGATATCCATGCTAGCGGCACGACATGATGATGATGATATCAAACCATAAGAAATCATATAATAAAAAAGCAAGGTGGATTGAAAATACAGAAGACACTTATTGAAAGAATGAACCACAAATGTACAATGATATTACAATAGAATAGATTATGAATACACTTTAATGCACATATAATTGGAATTCAACTGGAATAAATATAACAAACTTTGGGCTTCACCATCTATCCTCCATACATGAACTTATTACAGAAATCATTAAAGAACCTGAAAGAAATGCTTGATTGGCTCACAGAAAGTGTAACATACCTATTACCAAAAACAAAGAAACAAAGAATTCAAAGAAATACCATCCCATCACATATCTTCTTACAACATAAAAAATGATAACATTGAATAGTAAAATTCATAGAAAATAAGGATATCTTCCCTTTAGAAGAAAAAGGATGCCAAAAAGAATCATATGGCAGCAAAGATCAGCTCCTCATAAATAAGATGATCATGGAGAATTGTCAGTCCAAACAGAAAAATCTTAAGTATGGCTTGAATTGACTACAAAAAAGCTTTTGATGGCATACTCCATGAATGGATTTTAAAAGCTCTAAACATTTTAAAGATATTCTCAGTTATAATAAGATTCCTAGAATACAATATGGAAAGGTGGCATACTAACTTCAGATTAATCCATGAAAAGGAGATGCTAAAAACTAATAATCTGAACATTACTAATGGAATCTTCCAAAGAGACTTACTTTTTTCTCTTCTTTTTGTATAGTTCAATACCTTTTTTCATAGAACTTAAAAACACAGACTATATATATGTATAAAGACGATTTAGCATTAAATAAGCTACAATGGTTGATAAGCTGTAAAACCCAACCCAATCAAATCATATATAATTAATATATATGTTTAAAGAGGATTTGACATTAAATAACCTACAATGGTTGATATGCCATAAAACCCGACCAAACCAAATTATATATATTTAATATGAATATGTAAAGAGAATTTGGCATCAGATAACTTACAATGGTTGATATGCCATAAAACTCAACCAAACCAAATCCTATATATTTGATATATATGTATAAAGAGGATTTGGCATTAAATAATCTACAAGGGTTGATATGCCATAAAATCAACCAATCTCTCTCTCTCTCTCTCTCTCCAGAATTTCAAACATTTTATTTATTTTATGTAAATATTATGGAATGTTGGATTGTGAAAAATGGTATAAGCATTAACCAGAACCAATAACAGAAGCAAAAGGAGCTACTATTCTCAGGGACTTTGCTATCTAAACTGATAGAAAAATAAAGATCAATAGAGCAGATATAGCAGTTAAGGACAAGAAAAGAAAAACATGCAATCTAATTGATACAGAAGTCCCAACATATAATAACATGTCAGTCAAAGAATATAATAAAATAAGTAAATACAAAAACCTGAAAATAGAAATTGAAAAAATGTGGCACCTTAAAACTATCACCATATCAGTGATAGAGGGAGCCTTGAGTATAATTAAGAAAGGGACTGATAAACATATTAACAAGATACCTGGCAATTCTAGCCTATGTGATATACAAAAAATTGCACTTTGGTGAACTACACTTCTCCTAAGAAGAATGTGATTGAAAAATATTACCCAAAAGAGGCAGCAAAAAATTATAGATACATAGAAAATATATAATCCATACCTTCTCTCAGTCTGGGTCTTTTGTAAAGACCCAGTGAAGAACTGTAAGAAACCAAAAATAAAACTGGTAGTAGTAGTAGTAGTAATATTATTATTATTATTATTATTATTATTATAATAAAAATTATACAACAACAACAACAACAAAATCTCAAACCAGAAGACTTGGATATGGCTCAGAAGATTAAGAGAGAAACTGAATCTCTTCTAATAGCAACACAAAACAAAGCTGTAAAGACCAACAAAGTTAAAGCAAAAATAAATAAGAGGCAACAAAATAGTAAATGCCAAGTTTGTTTGGTTTGGTTTGGTTTCTTTGTTTAATGGCATATCAACCTTTGTAGGTTATTTAATGCCAAAGCCATTCTCCTAGAAGAACAGTAGTGGTACTATTTAACCCATAGCTGGGAGGATAAGGGGTTCATACCTTTCCTAAGGGTATTTGCCCGAAAGTGAACGTAATAGTGTGACTGGAGTACGAACTCGCATACTACGATTCTGCAGTCCATCGCTTTAACCATTACACCACGAGGACACCCCAAAGAGAGTTTGTGGTTATAGAGATGAAACAATAACATAATAAGTGAATGCAGCAAATTAGTGCGAAGAGAGTATAAGAGTAGACATGACTGGGTAGGGAAAGTGATCCATTGAAAATTGTACAAGAAATTCAAATTTGACTATATTAGCAAATGGTTTATGCACAAACCAAAATCTGTCCTGGGGAATGAGGTGCTCAAAATTCAATGGGATTTTGAGATACAAACAGATCACCTAATCTCAGCCAGATAAGCAGACCTAGTGACTGTCAACAAAAAAAAGAGAACCTGCCAAATGGTGGACTTTGCAGTCCCAGTGGATCACAAAGGAAAAATCAAAGAAAGTGAAAACTGAGACAAGTACTTGGACCTTGCTAAAGAGCTAAAAATAGTTATGGAATATGAAAGTGACGGTAATACCAATTATAATTGACACACTCAGAACAGTCTCCAAAAGCTTGGTAAGTAGGCTGGAAGAGTTAGAAATTGGAGGACAAACCAAGACCATCCAGACTATAGCATTATTGAGATAGGCCAGAATACCGAGAAGATTCCAGGAGACTTGCTGTCACTCAGACTCCAGTGAAAGACTCCAGTGAAAGCTTATGCTGCTGTGAAAAACTTGCAAGGAATATAATAATAAATAGTGTTCATCATCATCATCATATCGCGCTGGTAGCACGGATATCCCTGACCCTCTCTCGCCACTCCTCCCTATCGTTCATCGCCCTAGGTAGGTCTTCAGGACAACATCCCGTATCCTCACATAGCTGCTGAATGTATGTTCGTGCTGGTCGTCCTGCTTTTGCAGGGCCATGTGTGGGGGTCCATAAGAGTACATCTCTTATGAGTTCGTCTCTGCTTCTCTAGCAGTGTCCTGCATGTCTGGCTTGTCTAACTTGAATAGTTTTCGTGATAGGGGGCAGGTGGCCGTACAGTTGGTGTCTTGTGGGGTGCTGCCGCCAGGGCTTGTTTAAGATTGCACGTAGCATTCTTGTGCAATTGCCGTCTAGCTTCTTCTCCAGCCGTTTTGTTAGCGTCCATATAGTGCAGCCATATAGCAGTATCGATGTGACCGCTGCCTGGAAGAAACTGTGTTTCATTTTATCGGTTTACCAGTAACCGATAAAATAAATAGTGTTACTGAAGTAAAAAAAATGTCAAAAGAAAAAACTACCAGCATTTCTTTATAATAATTTAGAAAAAACACCATATGTTAATCTATTTGAAGTTTCAAAAAATGATTTATAAAAAAAATGGATGAAGCAGTAAGACTAATTTAATAATTTTTTTTCATCAGCCTAATAAAAACCAATAAATGACAGATTAAAGCTTTTAAACAAATAACAAAACTAATATAATTTTTATATAAATTATAAACATTTCATATCCAAATATTATTCACTGATATTCTACATCTTTTTCTTTATTTTAATCCCATTGCATTTTTCAGGTCTTTTAGTCACTATGCTAAGTAATTGTCCTTCATGGCATCTTCCAAGGCAATGGAAATGTTATGTGTTAGTGCCCATCTCCTCACCAAATAATATAACAGGTTATTTTGGATTACATGGTAACAGTATTAAAAAATGAACCCTGACCTAACTTAAACAACCCCTATCCCATCCCTAACTTGATGCAATATGGAAAATTATCCAGACATGCTGTTACATTAAATTCAAAGAGTTTTTTTATTCAACTAGACCAGTTTACCTTCTTACAAGACTATAAAGAACAGTCTGATTTGATATTTATATAACTGGAACAAAAAGATTCAGGCCTTTCTAAAATGTATTAGCATGAAATGAACTGAAATGTAAGTATGGAAATGTAAGACTGGAATTTAGCTTATAAAATCTATACATTACTTAAAATCTGATTTGTGTGTGTGTGTGTGTGTGTGTGTGTGTGTGTGTGTGTGTGTGTGTGTGTGTGTGTGTGTGTGTGTGTGTGTTTAACCAAATACAGCACATCCAAGTTAGAAATGGTAAAATATTGGTCTAGTGGGTAGAGTTTTTGCCAATGGTCTGGGAGACCTGGGTTCAATCCCAGGTCGCGTCATACCAAAGACTTTAAAAATAGTACTTGATACCTCCTTGCTTAACACTCAGCGATATAAGGTACATATCAAGGGTAAAGTGGAGCAATCCAGGGAAAGGAGTAGCGCCCTCCCCTACACCTCAGTGTAGTAGCTATTGAAAAGGGAGCCTTCTGGTCCCTCTCAACTATGGTTGCCAACTTCATTATCTTTTTCTTTAGAAAAAAATTACGTTTTTATAAAAAATAAAATCTTTGAGAGGAACTTATTTGTAATCAATACTGTATGTATTATCCTCAGAAAATGATTAGTAGATGTCTGTAATTAGAACAAAATTCACTTAAAGTCCTAAGAATCAAACTCCCTAATAATAGTCTGCAAGTTTAGTTTGCTAACAATTACAGAAAATGAGAGGCCCACACAGTAATATGAATTGTAAGTAAAGTAGGTGACCTGAAGGCTCCCTTTTTTGATAGCTACTAGGTGTAGGGGAGGGTGCTACTCCTTTCCCTGGATTGCTCCGCTTTACCCTTGATCCTTACCTTATATTGCTGAGTTTTAAGCAAGGAGGCATCAAGTACCATTTTTTGAGTCTTTGGTATGACTCAACCTGGGATTGAACCCAGGTCTCCCAGGCCATTGGCAAATAATGTTTAAATTTTAGACAAGGCACAATTAATTTTTCCTATAATAGTTGTCATTTGCATATAAATTTTATATGTTAAATGTAACAACTTTTATGGAACAAATGTAATATTTACTTTTTGCTATAATTTTTTTTTCTTTTTTTCTTATTGTTGCTTTTTATTGCAACTCTGAAATCATCATCCTACAAATGTAATGTTAATGAGCCGTGTAGATCAGAAATAAAAAATAATGATGAGTTGTAGAAAGACAGCCTAAATACTACAATAAAAAGCAGCATATAAATAATGTAATAATAAAGATTTTAAAAAATGCTAATGAAAAATAAATAATCAACAGCACTTCATTAAAGAAACACAAATAATATTCCAACGGTTATCTCCCTTGAACACGGCCAATCTTGAAGTTGTAATAAAAATCAGTAAAAATAATATGAAAGAAATAGTAGTTAAAATCAATAATAATAATACAGATACACTTCTGTTTTTTCTAGATCATACAAGTTTGAAACCTCTGAATTTATACATTTTTGTTAAAATTCTTGATTTCAAATTTGAGTCGTGTAAGATAATTTAATCTTTAATTTTTATCTCAAAATGAACTTGTATATAATTTTTACTAACCACTTTCTTTGGGCATTTCTTTTGATAGGAACATTTTGTTTAGTGTAATAGTTAGCAAACTACTGTTAGTAAGCTTAATTCTCACTGGGTACCTTATACTTCTAACCTTGTTCCAAACTAAGCTAAGTTTAATAAAGGAATACATTTTTTTCATGTCTCATATTACAAAAATTGATTATAATACATGATCCTATTCTGATTTTATTATAGATCCAATAAGTCCAGAGAAGTCCCCGTGGAGTCAGGGCAGACATATTGAACTGCAGCCTCAAAGTAAGCAAATTTGAACTCTAATTGAGCTATTACATTCACTTTCAGATTAATATTATTGGGAAAGCTATAAACCCGATATCCCCCAAGTTATGGGTTAAATAGTATCACTGCTCTTCTTCTACAAGGATGGCTTTGGAATTAAATAACTGTTGGATTGTCTTTGGGTATAAGCAGTGAGCAGGATTGTCATTTTTATTTATGAACTTTACTGTCGACAGCAGGCAGGCACTTCCAGTAAAAATTAACCAATCAGAGATGAGAACAGAAAGTATTTAAAATCATTTGAAACTATCCAAAAAAAACTCAGATACTCAATTGCTGGTTGAAGTTTCTGCTAGGAAGATGTATCTTGTGGATCACTAACACTGGCTTCTGGGACAAAAGATCAAAATGCTAACAATAACTTACAAAGCTTGTTATGTCATTAAACAAAGAAACCAAACCACTAAGTTCATATAACAAAGATGAGCATACTAGGTATGGCATTAAACTGTGAGGCTCCAGTTCTAGAGCTCTGGGGAGTATGAAGTCACTTCCTCATTGCCATTACTCCCAGGACAACTCTGATGTGGAGTGATCATATTTACCAACCCCTCCGCTTGGGCAGGATGTGACACAAGGTCAATTTTTAAGTGGAGTTTAGCAGGTTTGAATTCAGAGTTTTCCTTCTCGACTAGTTGCCTCACCAAAGCTGAAGAACCTAGTCTGCCCTACTATTTACCCATAACTGGAGGGAGAATAATTGGATTCATACTTTTCCCAAGGGTATTAGTGCTATGTGAAATGCAATTAGTCTCGTCCAGGATTTGAACTCGTGTTGCCGTGTCCATTTCCTAGGACAGTAACCATTACACCACAGGCACTTCTGATGTGAAGTGATAGTACTTGATAAGGGCCCAGCTATGCATCAAATAGATCTGTTTTCAAATTATTAGAATTAGATAGGAGGTGCCCGTGGTGTAATGGTTATCGTCGTAGGAAATGGACACGGTGACACGAGTTCAAATCCTGGACGAAACTAATTGCATTTCACATAGCATTAATACCCTTGGGAAAGGTATGAATCCAATTATTCTCCCTCTAGCTATGGGTAAATAGTAGGACAGACTAGGTTCTTCAGCCTTGGTGAGGCAACTAGTCTAGGAGAAGGAAAACTCTGAATTCAAACCTGCTAAACTCCGCTTAAAAATTGACCTTGTGTCATATCCTGCCCGAGCGGAGGGGTTGGGTAAATAGGATTAGTATTAGATAGGATTTATCTAGCTCACCAAGAGGTCAGAATATAACACAAGAGCAGTTTAATGTGAAGTGCCCTGCAAGAAGCAAGCTGTATGGGGACAGGTTGACAGCATTCTCATCAGGGATATGTCAGGTGCTGGGCAATGAACCTAACCCTTACCCTTTTATGTAAGGGGAGAAGTGCTGCCTAGGAAGAAGGTCTCTGAATATGAACCATTAGCATTCTCACGGATCACCTCACACAGATGCCAGGCAGAACATTGACCTGCCAATATCAATATTAAAGATATTAATATTAAAGATATCAATATTAAAGATATTAATATTAATATAAACATACTGATATCAAAGGGGAATATTTGATACCATATTATTATCATTTAGTCTTTTGAGAGTTTTTCATTCCAGCATTAGCTGTTGGTTTTCCACTGGAGTGTGAGTGATGGCAAATTTCCACAAGTCTCCAGGACTCTTCTCAGTATTCAGGCCAATCTCAACAATATTGTAGTTTAAATGGTCTCCATTCATCCTCTTATTTCCAAATCCTCCAATCCCTATACCAATTCTTTGGTGATTGTACTGACCACACCAATTACAATTGGTATCACCATCACTTTCATATTCCACAGTTTTTTCATTTCTCTACTAAAGTCTATTCACTTAATACACTAGTGAATATTAATCACATAGATTAAACATTATACAGAGAAAATTACAGATCAAGTTTGAGCTAGGTGGAAGAAGCACACATGGTGTAATAGCCAGAAAAATGGAATCAGCAAGCCAAGTTCAAATCCTAGATAAGGCAGTTTGCAATTCCCTTTTGAAAAACATGTAGCCATTTCTTCCCCACTAGCTATGTGTAAATAATAAGACAGCTTGAGTTCTTTACCCTTGGTATGGCAATCAGACTAGATGTTAAACTCCTAATTCAAGCCAGCTGTACTCAGCTTAAAAATTGACCTAGTGTCAAATCTTGCCTATAAAAGAGGTTGGGTGAATACATACTAAGCTAGAGACATTGATTCACCCTCATATTTCCCATTAGTTTTAATGGATTTCTCTTGATTACAAAGAACAAAGTGTATAATGAACCAATTCTCACTTCACTGCATCATAAAATTGCAAGAACTAGCAAATCCTTTCACAAAGTAATCAAGAGAGTTAAATACATTCAACTTTTTCTAGACAATGTTCTTATTTTTCTCATTTCCATTCTCTCCCCGCTTCTCTCTCTCTCACCCCACAAAAAAATAGGCAAAGCTTTTGTCTAAAACCTCAAAAAGAGTCATTAGCATTACATTATTTTTCTGTGAAATTCTCTTTCTCTCTCAGACAATGTATTTCATAGTCTTCCTATATATATATATATATATGTGTGTGTGTGTGTGTGTGTGTGTGTGTGTGCATATATATATATATATATATGGTGTAATGGTTATCGTCACAGGAAGTGGACACAGCGACACAAGTTCAAATCCTGGATGAGACTGATTGCATTTCACATAGCACTAATACCCATGGGAAAAGTATGAATCCAATTAATCTCCCTCCAGCTATGGGTAAATAGTAGGGCAGGTTCTTCAGCCTTGGTGAGGCAACTAGTCTAGGAGAAAGAAAACTCTGAATTCAAACCTGTTAAACTCCACTTAAAAACTGACCTTGTGTCATATCCTGCCCAAGCGGAAGGGTTGGATAATATGATATATATATATATATATATATATGGAGGGATGAGGTTTGGTTTTATATTATACCAACCATTGCTAGTTATTTAAAGACAAATCTTGTTTTTATATGCATATCAAACATATGATTTGTAAATACATTTTGTAGATACAGTTAAATGATCAAACAGTTTTATTTCTAACAATTCAATTTAGCATGAGTCAAAGTTAAATGGTTCCAAGTATTTTTTTATATAACTAGCAATTCTATTAAACATATCATTGTTGACACACAGATAATCAAAAAGCTCTACTTCAAACAAGTCAATTTAGCATAGATCATTAGTTGCACTCAGTTTAATTGTCAAACAGTCCCATTTGACCTATACATAGGACCCTGTCAGGTGCTACCACTCCTAGCCTGAGTGGATCTGGGAGTGATAGCAAGGAAGGGGTCCTCCAGAGCTCCAGCATTACTGGAGCCTCACCATCAGATTGTTTAATGTTATATCCAGGACACTTGTTGAGGGAGTTTTACTCCTTTGTATATTACAACCCTAACCAAGTGAGCTGTTTAAAGAAAAATTGAGAACAAGGTAATCCAAGTAGAAGGAGAGATTTATTGAGAAGCAAAGTCGACACTATAGCATTTCAGTTCTAATGAACCATCATCAGGTCTATTAGGGATGATATTAATCGAACGGACAATTTTTTTGTCTTAAACAGCCAACTTTTTCTTGTTATACAAATTTTCCCAAGGTTTTTATATTTTGCACTTTTTACACATCCATCATTGATTTAACATCCCTAATATCATCCTTCATAGTCCGGATGATGGTTCATTAGAACCGAAACGCTATAGTGTCGATTTTGCATCTCAATAAATCTCTCCTTCTACTTGGATTACCTTGTTATCAATTTTTCTTTATACATTATCGGATTACAATCCATTATTTACCTCCATCTATATATATATATATATATATATATGCATATATATTTTCATGTATATATATAAGTAAGTAAAGTTAGCGACCATAGTCGAGGGTGACCCGAAGGCTCTCTTTTCGATAGCTACTACACCAAGGTGTAGGGGAGGGCGCTACTCCATTCCCTGGATTGCTCCACTTTACCCTTGATCCGTACCTTATAATGCTGAGTGTTAAGCAAGGTGGTATCAAGTTCCATTTTTAAAGTCTTTGGTATGACTCGACCTGGGATTGAACCCAGGTCTCCCGGGCCATTGGCGAACACTCTAACCGCTGGGCCAATGATATATATACGAGGTGCATACGATAAGTTTCCAGACTTTTTTCGTATCGGCATTTAAAATTGTTGTAGACTCTTCAAAATTCAGTATATTATTGCTATACATCTTATGAGATGACTGACCAATGTTTAGGATTTCAGGTTCAAATGAACAGCTACAGCAGCAATTGGAATACACCCTACTAAAGCCTGATTGTCACAGCTGGTGAATTTCAAAAATGCAATGTGACACTTTAAAAGAACGATATGCGATAAAAATTCTGTTTTAGACTTGGAAAAAAGGCCATGGAAACGTATGGAATGCTTCAGACTGCTTTTGGAGCATCTTGCATGAATCGAGCATCAGTTTTTGAGTGGCATAAGAGATTCAAGGAAGGCATGGAGTCTGTGAGGGATGATAAGAGGTGTGGGAGGAGTAAGGAAGTCAATTCACCAGAGTCAATTGGCCAAAGTGTTAGGGTTAGGGATAGGGTTACTATGTTGAGGTTTTAAGGGAGTTCAGAGAGAGATTCCGTCGGCCAGCACTCTTCAAATCGGGTCAGTGGCATTTCCACCAGGACAATACACCAGTCCACAACTCCATTTCTTGTCACAGACTATTTGACCAAGATGGGTATCAAGACAGTTTTTCACCCTCCCTATAGGCCAGACCTTGCTCCCTGTGACTTTTGGTTATTCCCTAAGCTCAGAGGCTGTGGTTATGAGACAGTTGTGGAGATGAAAGAGGTTGTGACGAAGGTTATTGACATGCTCACAAAGAGGATTTCCATGGGGCCTTCCAGAAGTTGTTGGAATGGTATAACAAGTGCACTGCAGCCAGAGGAGATTATTTCGAAGGGGACTAGAGTTTCACGTGTGTACTATCAATAAAAGTGCCCATACGAAAAAAAGTCTAGAAACTTATTTAATGATCCTCATATATATATATATACATACATATATATATATATATATATATATATACATATTAGATTTATATAGTTAATGCTATGGAAACAGACAAACTTCCATGGCATTAAATAGCTATATAAATCTAATACATATCTATTTATTATTATTTATTATTTATCATTATATATATATTTATTATCATATAATAATTATAAATAAATATATATTAGATATATATATTTAATTCATGGAATTTAGACTGTGACCCCTTGCTCTTGGTTTGACACAAACCCACACAGTGATTTAGTGACCACCAACACTGTTATAATATAATGTTCATTATAATATATTTATTATCATTATATAATATTATTATATAATAGCGCTATCCTAGATATTGAGCACTCTCCCTATTATATTGCACCTGATTTGCCACAACCCACAAAGTGATTTAGTGACAACCAACACTGTTATAATATATATATATATATATATATATATACACACACACACATATGTATATATATATATATATATAAGGTATTCTTCAATCCAGTAAATCCGGAGTAGGGAACAATTCTGTCAGTACAAATAAATTATTCAAATTTTGAATATTCAAATGTAAATAAATTCACAGGGTAAATTATAGTATTTCAAGAAAAAGCCAATATTCGTTAACATTAGAATAATAGATTTATTTCTATCTTGTTAAGAGCATTGATATGAATCAAAGACTCTAAAATAATTTTTAACAGGACTTTATCAGATCCAATAGGAAAAAAAAAATTTCCTATTAGAACTGATGAAATCCTGTTAATTATTTTAGAGTTTTTCATTCATATCAATGCTCTTAACAGGATAAAAATAAATTTATTATCCTAATGTGACCGAATATTGTTTTTTTTTTTAAATAATATATATATATATATATATATATATATATGGGAGATTGATAACCACCATTGTCTGGCAAGGAATTTCTTCTTATGACCGCTGGATGGCATTGTTAAAGCAGTATATAAGAAGATTTATTATTATTATTATATCTATATTCCTACACACACACACACACACACACACACACACACACACACACACACACACACACACACAAACACACACATAGTGTACATATATATATATATATATATATATATATATATATAGAGAGAGAGAGAGAGAGAGATTGCAGTACATACACAATTGGAAAAGTGCTTTTAACAGCATACTTATATTAAAATATTTTTAAAACAATTTAAAATATTTAATTGATTTGACTGATGTTTAATTGAATTGTTAGTGTTACATAGCAATACTTGGAACCATTCAACTTTGTTGACTTATGCTAAACTAAATTGTTAGAAAAAGAACTATTTGAGCCTTTAACTGTGTGTAAGCAAATGACTGAGGTTTAATTGAATTGTTAGAATTAAATACCAATATTTAAAACGATTTAACTGTGTGCAAAAAAAAAAATGAACCCTGTTTCATTTAAAAATGTTATCTACAAAATGTGTTTAGAAATCATATATTTAATATATATGTATAAAAAGGATTTGGCATTAAATAACCTACAAGGGTTGATATGTCATAAAACCCAACCAAACAAAATCCTACACATTTAATATATATGTATAAATAGGATTTGGCATTAAATAACCTACAATGGTTTATATGACATAAAACCCAACCAAACCAAATCCTATATATTTAATATATATGTATAAAAAGATTTTGGCATTAAATAACCTACAATGGTTGATATGGCATAAAACCAACCAACCAACCAAACTCTCTCTCTCTCTCTCTCTCTCTCTCTCTCTCTCTCTCTCTCTCTCTCTCTCTCTCTCTCTCTCTCTCCAGAATTTCAAATTTTTAATTATAACAGTTTTTTAACAATCTTTTTCTAAGCTGACATGACAACTACAGCTTTTCTTTATTTGAAAAAACAATTTTAAAAACACAGAATCATTATTTTGTAATGTTGTATTTTTTTCAGTCTATTTATTCCTGAACAATTTCATTATGACAGTTTTTTTTTTCATCATGTTCAATCAGAAAATGATAATTTCCTCACAACATTGGCTCAAGGATTTTTATTTTAAATTAAATGCTATAAAAATCATTAATTCAATCATTGTTTAAATTTATTTTCATTGCTAGGGTTTGAGAAAATTATCCATGATGTAATACTATCAATGCAATTTACTAGACTATGTAACAGAGGAAGGATGAAAGTGATTATCTAGAGGAACAGATGGATGGATTTTATTAAAAAAATAGTCTTCAAAAGAAATGAACACAATTGTGTATCTTTTATATAGGGTGTCTCAATATACATGGGACCCATGTGACTGCTAATAACTCTAATAATAATAATAATGTTGTGTTCGTTTTTGTTTCAGATGTGAAAGTAGTATACTATAACAACTATTAATCAATCACAATGCCTTGGACAAGAGAGGAAAAAATATTTTGCGTCACTTCTTATTTGGAGACAAAATCATTCAAAACTGTCTGAAAATAGATGCAACCGATTAATATGATAATGATTTATTACTGAGACAAGAAATTCAAAAAGAGATTGCAGGTCCGGGAATCTGATATAATAACAATTAGAAAAAAATTGATTTGATATCTCTAGCTCAAAGACAGCATTTTTGACAGGATGTGTTCCAAATAACTGCCACTGCGTTTGTGTCAGAAATAAATCATTATCATATTAATGGGTTGCATCTATTTTGAGACACACTGTACTTGTATCACAAGGTCAATTCTTAAGCAGTTTCATTTAAGTATGAATTCAGTCTTCCAAGGTAGGTTTCTATACCAAGGTTAAAGCGCCCAGTTTTCCCTATTTTTTTTACTCATAGCTGGAAAGAGAATAGTTTGATTCATTAGTATTATGTGAAATGCAAACAGCCTTGTCCGGGATTTAAACTTGGTTCACCATGTTCATTTCCTATGATGGTAACCATTACATCATAAGTGCCTCCTATTATCAGTTTTATTGCCATTACAGTCTTTTCTGTCAGTTTGTTTATTTTTAGGAAGAATCAAATCAAGTTATCAAGAATTTAAAAAATATATACAAGACACTGGTCTAAAAGAAAACACATGAGCTTCACTAACAACCATGACATTTGTGAATATTCCCAGCCTAGAATAAAATTTTTAAAAAATCCTCAACTTCAAATCAGCAAAACTAGAATAAAAATGCAACATGTTTTTATTTTGTTTAATTTTTGTTCATGAGCCAAATTTTTATAATGACATGTCTTGAATTGCAACTCTCAGTAACAGATTTGTTCTCACTTTAAAAGCTGAGAAATCTTCTTTTTCCCTAACCACAAGATATCTTTCCAAACTAATAAGTAATCCTATTCTGTCAAAAATACATTACAAAGTCAATTATATCTTCTGGTTTATATGAAAGGTTTATGCTCAGTAAACTTTCAGAAATATTGAAAATAATTATTTCATATTTTCAGACTTGACTGCTATTGCCAGGTTATTAATCATATGAAAATATGATCTCTCTGATTAGATAGGATTTCTTCCAAGCTGTGGTGGCATCAGTACTGTTGCATGGATGCACCATCTGGAAGCTAATAAAATACATGAAGAAACAGCTAGATGGGAAATACAAGAATACTATATGTTGTTTTGAACAAATCCTAGAAGTAGCATTGCACAAAAGAGTAGCTGCGTGGCCACTTACCTCCTATCTCACAAACCATCCAAGTAGGGTGAGCAAGACATGCTGAAGAAGTAAGAGCAGATTTATAAGTAATGTTCTTTTATAAATTCTTATACATGGCCATGCCAGTGTTAGCCAACCAGCAAAGACTTACGTACATCAATTCTTTACAGACACTGGATGTTGTCTAGAAGACCAGCCAGATGTGATGAATGATAGGAACAGATGATGAGAGAGTCATCAGGGAATTCCAGGCTATCAACACATGATGATGATGGTTAATCTGCAACTTTTCTTCTACAAAATAAATCTGCAATCTGAATTTCCTTTTACCTGTTCATTTTTTAACACTCAGAAACCTTGTGCATCTATTACTTTTTAAATTAATTCTTCCACAAATATAAGAATATCATGAATATTTGTTTTAAAATTACAAGATACCACAATAGTTCTATCCACCATATCAGTAAAATTTTACCCTGCTGACAACTGCTATATATATATATATATATATATATATATATATATATATATATACACCAACATATTTTGAGGTTTGGTTTGGTTTGGTTTGGTTTGGTTTTAAGGCACATCAATTAAAAGTTATTCAATGCCAAATCCTGTTTATACATATATATTAAATATATATGATTTGGCTGGTTTGGATTTTATGGCATATCAACCATTGTAGGCTATTTAATGCCAAATCCTATTTATACATATATATTGAATATATATATGATTTGTAAACACATTTTGTATATAACATCTTTAAATGAACCTGAGCTCTTTTTGTACACAATTAAATGGTTTCAAGTATTGCTATATAACAGTCACAATTTAACATCAGTCATTTGTTTGTACACACAGTTTGTTCTATTTGACCCATACCTTATTAGGCATCATCACTACAGGTCAAAGTGGACCTGGGAGCTATGGCAATGAAGGAATACTTCACATTCACCAAATCTCTAAGGCTGGAGACTCACTATCAGATGATTCAATGTCATATCTGGGACACTCATCTTGGTAGTTTTTTGTGTTGTTTCTTCTTTCACTAGGTTTACTTGGTCAAAAAAACATGGTGTGCGATTGACAAAACTATGGAAGGCAATAATTACTGGGGATACGGTTACAAGACTTTGGCCGAAACGTAGTGAAAGAAGAAACAACACAAAATACTACCAAGATGAAGACAAAAAGTCCGCAATAAATAAAAATCAATTCTCAGATTAAGAAGCTTCATCTCAAAATGATTCCAATTAAAGACAATTACAAAAATAAATACAATTTGCATTGTCTCTTGAGGATTTTGGGGGTGGGTATCTGAGAGAAACTCCATGCTTTTTAAAATCAATTTTTAAAAAGTCTAAAAACATCCAGTTGGTTTTAGAAGTTTTTAGAATCAGTTTTAAAAAGCAATCTGTCATGGTATAAATACAACTATTCATTTATTTAATTTTAATAATAATCTTTTTAATGAATGAAAATAGATTGGAAAATGTTCAAAGGTATCAGAATTTATGAAGACAGCAGTAAATGGGTAATATTTTAGACTTGAAGTACAGTCTCATCTCAAGAAGGTTAATAAATTGGCAAATAAATTCTTCTCATTGAATCCTTACTTGCTAAAGTTATGAGAATAGTATCAATTGTACTGGATTCCCACAAGTGTGACAATTTAAAACAAGTCATTTTGGCTGTGTATGAGAAAATAAAGACTGAGAAGTTAAATAAGATAATAACAGCAACAACCACTGGGTACATATTAGTATATATACAGAACATGGTATCCTAAACTGCACGGCAGGGATGTATAAAGTTAAATATTTCCCACCCACCAAGTGTGCAGGAGTAGAAGGAAGAAATCAAGGGCAAAATTTACCAACCAATTTTTTTCAATAAAAATAAACCTGATGAACAGTTATCTGTATATATTATAAATATCCTGAGACTAATCGCTTTGATTGAAACTAAAAATCTTAAGTTTTATTATCTTATTTTTATCATATTTACCCAACCCCTCCGCTCAGACAGGATATGACACAAGGTCAATTTTTTTAAGCGGAGTTTAACAGGTTTTAATTCAGAGTTTTCCTTCTCCTAGACTAGTTGCCTCACCAAGGCTGAAGAACCTAGTCTGCCCTACTATTTACCCATACATGGATGGAGATTAATTGGATTCATACCTTTCTCAAGGATATTAGTGCTATGTGAAATGCAATCAGTCCAGGATTTGAACTTGTGTCGCCGTGTCGAATTCCTGCGACGATAACCATTACACCATGGGCAAAAAAGTATAAAAAGTCTAAAAACATCCATTTGGTTTTAGAAGATTTTTTAGTGTATTTCTATAGATGCCATTTTGATTATGTGACTGTTTGGTTAAGTATAAGTTGGTTAGTTGGGAATAGGGTAAAAAACTCAAATCTAGGTTTATTTGGGTTTGGTTTGGTTTGGTTTGGTTTGGTTTGGTTTGTTTAATAGCATATCAACCTTTGTGTGTTATTTAATACCAAAGCTATCCTTGAAGAAGAACAGTGGTGATACTATTTAACCCATAGCTGGGGGAGGGGATAAGGGGAATCATACCATTCCAAATGGTATTAGTTCAAAAGACAACATAACAGAACCACTAGAGTTTGAACTTGCTTATTATGAATTTACAGTCCAGACTGAACTACTGGAAGATGATTTTAAAATACCTGAAAAGTTAAACATTGGTACATGTAACTGTCACTAAATTGACCTGTTAGCTGTGTTTTATTTTTATATAGTTGTTTTTGTTATATCAATCTAACTACAACCACAATATCTAGTTATGGAGGAGTTTGGTGGATTTTGATGATTACATTTTGTGCTGATCATTGGTTGCTACTGTCTATGAGACCCTAACCGGAAATTGGTAAAGGAAACTTATATACAAACCCTATTTAGTTTATGCTGCTAGTTAGGACAAGTGACATGGTGAGAATTTGTGTGATTTCTTTCTTGTTTTCTATTTCTGTGAAACGTATTTGCTATTATCCTTTTATTGAATGTTATTTGTTTCTTCCTTTTTCAGTTTCATGGTATTTATTAAAATAAACTTGATGACATCAGTAAGAAGCATTCATTGTTTTTTGTAAGAAAACTAGCAGCAGTAAAAGCATATAATACATACATAAATATATAAATCCTCTTAATTTGTTTTTTCATATTTTATACTAGGAGGTGGCCTGGTAATTCCAGACCTAGGTTGAGGTTGCTGTTGGAGTCAATATCATGTGTAACAACCCGAAATTAGCAATGAAGACAGTACATCACTGACCATCACCCTTGAAGTATCTAAAAATGCATTATTTTATTATAAATCCTCCATACAAAGTTTTTTCATATTTTATACTAGGAGGTGGCCTGGTAATTCCAGACCCAGGTCAGGGTTGCTGTTGGAGTCAATATCATGTGTAACAACCCAAAATCAGCAATGAAGACAGTATATCACTGACCATCACCCTTGAAGCATTTGAAAATGCATTATTTTACTATAAATCTTCTTAATATAGTTTTTCATATTTTATACTAGGAGGTGGCCCGGTAATTCCAGACCCAGGTCAGGGTTGCTGTTGGAGTCAATATGATGTGTAACAACCCAAAATCAGCAATGAAGACAGTACATCACTGACCATCACCCTTGAAGCATCTGAAAATGCATTATTTGACTATAAATCCTCGAAATATAGTTCTTCATATTTTATTTTTATATACTATTGGATTTATTTTCATTTTTCTCAAACATATAAATATAATTTTCTGGGCACATCAACATAAACTGGAAAAATATGAAGATCTGCAAGATTAATATGTAAGTAATGGCTAGACCACTGATGTATTTCTCACTGAAGTTGGATACTGAGTTTTTATTGCCAATTCAACTTCTGCATATCTGCCAACAAACAGAAATATAGCAAGAGGCTATAAGACCTAGTGCAAATTGTATCTACATATATCTGGTATTCCCAGACTGTTATGTAAAACCAACAAAGCTTGGTGGTAACATAAGTTACAACTGGACACACTGTACAATTGAAAATGATGTTTCAGTGGAAAATTATATTGGCCCAAAGAGTTACCATGCAAAGAAGACTTTATTACTAACACTGTTGTTTTTGTAGTAGCAGTCCCATGAATTTATATATATAAATAGTTTTTCTATTGGGATTTTTCTATTGAGCAATTGAATGCAACTATATATATATATATATATATATATATATATATATATATATAAAATCTAAGCATTAGACTAAAAGGTAATAATCCAAGGAGAATAGAAATATCCAAGGGAGTGCTCCATATCAATGGCTATAGAATATATAATTAATTTCAGATTAAAAATATATTGAAATTCATATGTAGAAATGGAAAAGAATTCAATTTTGTAATCCCATTATAAATTTATTTCAGTCTCAGATGGTATTTAAGGTCATAATATCATCTGAGATTGAAATAGGTTTATAATGGAATTACAAAATTGAATTCTTTTTCATTTAATTTATATATATATATATATATATATAGAGAGAGAGAGAGAGAGGTGTTGTGTGTGTTTTATAAGTAACTGTACATAAGTGCCCAACTGGCCATCCCAGGTGAAAATGCTTTTCTGTTGAATACACACACACACACACACACATATATATATATATATATATAGCATGAATTTCCCTGATTCTCTTTCACCATTCATCTCTATTGTCCATTGCTTCTGGCAGGTCTTCTAGACTATATCCTGTGTTTGTACATAGCTTAAGTTCTTGTTGGTTGACCAAAACTTGCACATCCATGTGAGGAGGTCCATAGAAGAACATTGCTTATGAGTTCGTTCTTACTTCCCCATGAGTGTTCCATATTTCTTATTCTTCTTATTTGAATGGTTTTAAAGATGGGAGGTAGATGGCTGTACAGCTGCTGTTTTGTGGGATGTTGCTCCCAGGATTTGTTCAGTAAAGCTGGTAGCATTTTTGTGCAATTCCCATCTAGCTTTTCTGAGTGTTTGTGCGTGTGTGTGTTAAATATAAGAACTCTCAGTTTTATGAATCTCAAGCCTTAGGTAGGCAGTATAATGAAATTGGTAAGAAAGTAATCTATCTATCTATCTATCTATATATATATATATATATCTCTATCTATCTCTGTCTGTAGTATTTTTATAGTGAATAAATATAGTTTCACATTAATCATGGCTGATTTTGAAGGCTGATTTTCTAGGCAGACGGGCAGGTAATCTTCCATAGATGAGTTGCTTAATATTATCTTACTTATCTCATTTCCTCCCATTTGATCTTAATAAAGATTGTGTATTTATCTTCATAGTTGAACTAAGTTTTTTTACTGACATATTTAGTAAAAATTTTAACTTCATAATATGCAAAAATTATATTTTTCGTTATTTTAATTCAGATTTTATATATGCCAAATGTTTGAAAAAAAAAAACAATATAATAGCATATTAATAGGATATTGCTTGGTTATTATTTATGTATGTGCATGGGTTTTAGTTCCAGATAGAAACAAACTGAGATTTATTTTAGAATAGAATAAAAGATGTATAATAAAAAAACGTCAGCAACTTGATAATTTTTCTATCAAATATATATACATATTCACTGACCAACTGATATTTTTTAAAGATAGATAACTAAAACGATGATACCTTTTTTGCTAAGATGAAACCTAGTAGTTAACAAAGCTAGCTTGGGGTTACACAATAGAAATGAAAAAAATACGTTAGAAATCCAATGTAACAAAATTTTAGAATAGAAAAAAATATTGTTGACAATTTAATTCTCTTAGGTTGTACAGAAAATATTATCTAATTTTAGTATAAACTGTTAAAATTCTGTTCTAACATATCTTTTTAATTGTAGTTTTATTTTAAAAAAAATTCATATTCCAAATGAATAAAGTGTCCTCTTTGTTAATTCTTTTTTTAAAACTTCTCTAAGAATTTAATTTTAAAGGTTATAAGAAGGTTTTACATTTAAAAAAAAGTGATGTGTTTACTTTTTTTGCATGAGTTCAAGCTTGGTCATAATTTTGTTATATGATAATGCTCGGCTACATGTTGACAGAATGACACTGAAGAAGTTCACTGACTTGGGTTATGAGACTTTGCCACATCTACTATATTCTCCTGATCTCTCACCCACCAACAACCATTTTTTCAAGCATCTGGATACTTTCTTATGCTAAAAAACATTCCATTACAAAGAAGAAGTAGAAACTGAATTTAAAGATTTGTTGGCATCAAAACCATCTGAGTTTTCTCATATAAGTATAAATAACTTTATTAATCAATAGCAGAAATACATAGATGTTCTCAGATCATATTTTGACTAATGAAAACACTGATTAAAGTCATTAATTCAGGAATAAAGGTTTATTCTAAAACTGGACATTTATTTCCAAACAATCTGATATTAAAAACATTTTCCATAAATTTTGCATTCACACCCATGTCTCATTAGTTTGATTGCAATAAATTTCGTTTCTTAATGAAATAAAACCATTAGCAATTAAGTAGTGTTGTATGGAAGTCATCATTGTATATATAATAAAATGAGAATCTAATATTTCTTATTTCGATAAGAATTAATTACTTTATTTGATAGCATTGGCCTAGAGGGTAGTGTTTGCCAATGGCCCAAGAGACCAGGGTTCAATCCCAAGTTGAGTCATACCAAAAACTCAAAAATGGTACTTGATACCTCCTTGCTTAACACTCAGCATTATAAGGTACTTATTAAGGGTAAAGTGGAGCAATCCAGGGAAAGGAGTAGTGCCCTCCCCTACACCTCAGTGTAGCAGCTATTGAAAAGGAACCCATTGTATACTTATTCTAAAGTGAATTGTTTGAATTAGAACTGTTTGACTAAACTGAATAGCTTGAAATAGAAATGTTTTTGACAATTAAACTGTGTACTTATGCTAAACTGAATTGTTTGAAATAGAACTGTTTATTTGTTTTAAAATGGATTTGGCATTAAATAACCTACAAAGGTTGATATGCCATAAAACCCAAACAAACAAATAAACTTTTTATCCCTCAAGAACAGCTTTAAAAAATATCAACCAGTTCTTCCATACAAAGTTGGGATACTTATAATATTTACCAAGATGCTGTACATAATCAATTCTTGAATTTAGCTTAGTTCTATAATAACATGATATGGTTTGGTTTCTTTTTGGATGGCATATCAATCTTCAAGGTTTATTTAATGTCAAAACCACCATTGTAGAAGATTAGTAGTGGCATTATTGAATGCCATAGTTGGAAGAATAAGAGAGTTAATGCCTTTCTCAAGAGCATTAGTCTGAAAGTGAACATAATAGTATGACAGGAGGTAGAACTCACTACAATGTCACAGTGCAGCATCTTAACCATTATGCTACTGGGACAACCCCCATAATGTGATGTTAAATGCAAAAGGTGGGGTGAATCTTATATGATATCAAATATGGTAGTTTTTGGGTTGGATTTTTGCCTTTGTTGCTTTTGGTAGAGAAATATTGCATTTTAGTCATACATTCTTTTCTATGTGCATATGTGAAGGTGGGTTATTATTATTATTATTATCACCACCACCACCACTACCACCACCACTACCACCACCACCACCACCACTCCTACTAACACTACCACTCTCATCATCATTATCCTCATTACTACCACAGTCACCACAACCACCACTATCATCATCATCATCATCATCCCATTGTATTCTTTCTTATTCATCTGCTCAAATTCTGTTTTTTTGTTTTTATTTCTTCTAATTTTCATTACCTTTTTACTTATTTCTCTTTCACTCATCTATTACCCCCATCACCTCCAATACTCTCTCTCTCTCTCTCTCTCTCTCTCTCTCTCTCTCTCTCTCTTGCTCTCTCACACACACCGCTACCAACTTCCATCTTCCTGTAACGTCTTTACCTTTACCATCCTTTATCTCAATCAAGTTTTATCATATTATGTTTTCTAATACATCCTACCAACAAATTTCTCAGTCTCATCCTACTTCTCTCCCAATCATACACACACACACACATATATATATATATATATATATATATATATATATGTATGTGTATATATATATATATATATATATATATGTATAAAATCATATTTTTTCTTTGCTCTCCCTTTTTATAATAGGCATCTCTCTCTAACTCTGTCTCTCTCTCTCTCTTACCCATATGTCACCCTCTCATTCTCAAATTCTTTCTTTCCTTCTCTCTAATATACCCATTTATCTTTTCTTTTCATTCATTTACCTCTTCCTTAACATCTACACACATGCATTCATGAAATATGCAAAAATAAGTTGTAGGTGTATCAACATATGACCACATATGGACATGTAAAACAGCAATTATAAAACACAATCTAGTAATATATTTTTTAAAGCAAAAGCTAGATCTAAAATCTTTCCATTTCTACATTATAATTATCAATGCATTAATTAATGGTCCTTGTTAATTACTAATCACATGCACATATGCAATAAAAAAAGACAGCATTACATTGACCAGTAGTATATTAATACAAAAAAAATTCACAGGATATAAGTAACATAGGTAGTAGTATAATATAAAGGTGGAAGGAAGGAAGGAAGGAAGGAAGGGATGAAGGAAGGAAGGAATCACGTCTTTAAAAAACTTTTTTCTTATATTTATATAAAGAAATTATGATAGTATCAAATGTAGAAATTCAAATCATATATTTTGCTTCACAGAAAGGTAGATTAAATTATATATCAGTAAATATATATTCTAACTATAAAGATTTTGTGTTGCTTTTTTTAAAATTTTTAGTATCCAATTTTTAATAAAAACATAAATATCTGAATATGAAATAGTTTATAGATGTATTTACATACATATACCAAAGCACATACATATAGACACATATTTAGACATTCATACACACATAGATGCATATGTAATAACTTATCTAATCTCTCAAATAATATATATCACACATAGAAAATGTTTAAGATAAATAAAAAAGAAATATTAATAAACACACATATAAAAACATGGGTATATAATTATATATTTGTGCATATGTAATAACCTATCTAATCTCTCAACTGATATATATCACACATAAGAAACGCTTAAGATAAACAAAGAAGAAATATATATATATGTATATATACATATTAATAAACACACATATAAAAACATGGGTATATAAATATATATTTGTGCATATGTGCATACACTAAAGATATAAATACTCACATCTTACATACAAACATATTTATATGTATACATATGCATATATATAGAGAAAGAAACAATACATATACATATATATATATATATATATATATATATATATAAGCATACATATTCATTTATATATATGTTTAAATAGATATATATATTTGTGTGCATGTGTATATTCTTATGAAAAGCATGGCTACATAAACAAGTACTTGTGTATCAATGAATTCACATGTACATAAAACATATTAAAAGATAAACACACATACATATGCTAACATACACAAACGTGTGTGTGTGCGCATGGCATCAATATTTGTGAAATACAGAAAGGGAGAAACAAAACAAAATAAGAAAAGATTATCACAATATTTTTCCTTTTCATGGCTTGGGTTAGTAAAAAATATTAGTTGTCCCATAATAATTGTTACATCTAGCATTTGAAATTTATATGAAAATATAACAACCATTATAGGACAGAAAACGTACATTTTAATTCAAGTTCTGTTTTTCTTTTGTTTTAGTTTTTTTTTTTTTTGTATTAGTTATTTGTTTTTTTCATTTGAAAGGTGGTCTTTTTAATCCTATGTAACAGACATATCATCAGAGATTTGTTGATCTCATCTTTTTGCTTTCCTTTTTTTTTTCTGCACTCATATCAAAAATTTTATCAAAACGTCTTTCTCACTTACTTTTTTTATTACTTCCACTTTATTATACAATATAATGTGATCCCTATATATAAATGTCATCATTTTCCAGTATTGTCTGAAATTCCTTTCTGTAATTGATACTCAAGAAATATTCCAGAACATTACTTAAAATTTGCTTAATAATCATCAAATCAACATCTTTTACTTTGAATAATTTTCATAAAAATTAACAGCTTTTTAAGGACAAAACATAACTCTCTTTCTCTCTCTCTCTCTCTATATATATATATATATATACATTTATCAAACAGACAACTTTTTCTTGTTATACAAATTTTCCCTAGATTTTTATATTTTGCATTTTTTACACATCCATCGTTGATTTAACATCACTAATATCATCCCTCATAGTCCTGATGATGGTTCACTAGAACCGAAACGCTATTGTGTCGACTTTACTGCTCAATAAATCTCTCCTTCTACTTGGATTACCATGTTATCAATTTTTCTTTATATATTGTTGGATTACAATCCATTATTTACTCATATATACCCTCTGCTCACACCTATGAACAAAAGAATTTGTAACTTTGTAATTTGATTTCCACTTTATGTTTTTTTATCTTTATTTTCTGATTTTCAATTTTATTTTTAATTACCTTATTTTATCTTCTGAATATGAACAGTAACTCCTCATTCGCATCTCTGCGATGAGACAGAGCATGTAAAAGAGCCATCTGACGAGACGGAGAATATACCAACAATATTCTGTGCTGAAATAAATTTATTATGACGGCTTAACCGAGTTTGAGTCTCCATTTAATTGTACTATATATATATATATATATATATAATTTATTTTTATATAATAGCTCTATCCTAGATATTGAGCACTCTCCATATTATATTGCACTTGGTTCAACACAAACCCAAAAAGTGATTTAGTGACAACCAACACTGTTATGATATATATATATATATATATATAGTGTTTTGTCATAGAGTAATGATTATTATCAAAACAAATGGACATATTGAACTGAGTTCAAAACCTGGGTTAAGCTGTTTGCCCTTCACACATTGCTAATATTTTGGGGAAAGATATGAATCCAACTATTATCTTTGCAACTATAGATAAATACTTGGCCAGATTGGGCTCTTTACTGTGGGTATGGTTATTGGTCTAGAAGGAAAACTCTGAATTCAAATCTGTAAAACTCCACTTAAAAATTGACCTTGTGTCACATCCTGCTTATACAAAGAGGTTAGGTGTATATATATATATATATATATATACACAAAAAAAATTTTTTTTTTTCAGCAATAAAATAAAATGAAAATTAAAACAGAATAAAAACTCACAACAATGAGTTTCACATTGCTGAACTCATTTGAATTCATGAATATAAATTTCAGTCGTGAATTTTTATCCTGTTTTTATAATTATTTTAATTTATAGATGAAAATATAATAATATTGCTCTGCATTTTCATGTATAGAGCACTGTAAAGATTTTACTGATTCAAAAAGCTTTTAGCATTGAATTTTAATCATAACTCTTCCAAGTGATGTCTGTGTCAGAACTACTGTATAGATGCACCACCCAGACTCTTACAAAATACATGGAGAAAAAGCTAGAGGAAAACTACACAAGGATGCTATGTACTGTTTTTAATAAATCCTGGAAGCAGCATCTCACAAAACAGTAGTTGTACAGTCACTGACTTCCCATCGCACAAAACATCCAAGTAAGATGAACAAGATATGCTAGGCAGGGCTGAAGAAATACAGACAAACTCATAATCAATGTTCTCTTATGGACTCCTACATATGGAACAGTGTTGACAATCCTTGCTTACATACATCACCTCTGTGCAGACACTGGATGCAGTCTAGAGGACTTGCCAGGAATGATGGAGGACAGGGATGGATGGTGAGAAAAACCAGAGAACTCTGTGCTGTCAGCATGACAGACAGACTGGCTAGATACAGAAGATGATTCAAGCTGGGATTGATACCCAGTGGATTTTTTTGTCAGTTGGACATCTTACCCCTAAGCTATTGACATTTCAGCGTAAGTGAAGGAATTTTAAGGTATATATTCATATACGCTTATCAGCTACCAGAGTGCTCAATTAATGAAAAGAGCTTTGCATTTATGTGTATGTGGTAGGTGCCAATTTGCCACCTGAGTGCACAACCCACAGGATATATATATATATATATATATATATATATATATATATTGTCATCCACAGACAGACTGTTTTGTTATATCACAACTCTTCAGTGTGGCTAGACACACATGACACTTCAAGCAGGGATCAAAACTCTTCTAACTTTATGCTAGACATGGTATTTAATCACTCAGATATATAAAGATTGTTGTTGGTTCAACAAGAGAAAAGTAAATATTTAAAAAAGAATAAGGTATACAAATGATTTCAGATTTGGTATTTAGGTTTTATTATTTTATATACTTGTGCTCTGAATGTTTCGGACTTTATGTCTACTATAGGAGATTTAAATAGCTCAGTTAATTTCAGGCTGTTCTTTTTCTTGTAAAGATTGTTTTCATAGGTTTTTATGATTTTAAATACTTGTGCTCTACATGAGTTTCAGACTTTATGTTTTCATCAGAAGATTTTAAATGGCTAAGTTCAGGTTGTTTTTATTATAAAGATTGATTTGATAGGTTGTCTCAATGATGTTTAAATTCCAGGTTTTATGTCTGTGAATGTCACATTGGAGTTAATTGTGCATGAAGGCCTCTGGTCTGTGTAAATGTTTTTTATATGTATAAGCATGTATTGTGTGTGTGCGTGCATGTGTGTGTGTGTGTATGTGTGTATGTTCGCATATACATGTATACATGTGGTACATGTTGACAGCTTGTGATTTTGTTTCATTCCTGATTTGAGTCTGTGTATCTGAAAAAAGGACAAAAATCAATCCAACACCTCTGAAAATATGTGTTTAAGAGTGTGTATATACATGAGTGTAAAGTAGTCAAGGGCGACCTGAAGGCTTCCTTTTCAATAGCTACTACAGCGAGGTGTTGAAGAGGGAGCTACTCCATTACCTGGATTGCTCCACTTTACCCTTGATCCATACCTTATAATGCTGAGTGTTATGCAATGCATCATCAAGTACCATTTTTTTAAGTCTTTGGTATGACGCGATCTGGGACTGAACCCAGGTCTCCTGGATGACTGGTGAACACTCAACTCAGTAGGTCAATGGCTTAGTTATGTGAGTGTACATGCATATATACGTGTAAACACACAGAATACATACTTATATATACAAAAAAATTAATACACACCAGGTCTTCATGGATAATTAACTATAACAAAACATTCACAGACACAAATCAGGAATTAGACAAAATCACAACAACTTATCAAGTATATCTTTATATAAGTGTACACATATGAATATACATGTATGCAAACACATATACACACACATAGAATATACATTTATATATATAAAAAAAAATTTACATAGACCAAAGATCTTCAATGGGACATTCAGACATAAAACCTGGAATTACACAAGTTCACAACAACCTATCAAAACAATCTTTACAATAAAAACAACAGCCATACACAAGTATATGAAATAATAAAAAAAACTAAATACCAAATTTGAAATCATTTGCAGACCTATTCATTTATATATATAAGTTTAAAAGAGTATTGTTAATTTTACCTACATTTTCTCTCATTTTTAATTTTTAGTTTTTTTTTTTTTTATATCACAACTCATTCAGCTTGCCAATCTACAACTTCAAAGAATACCATAAATTGGAAATGATAAGGGATAAACCCTCATTGAGTGAAAGTCATGTCTCCCTTGTCAAGGTGAAGTCGGTTTTAAGGTACCAGTTGATCTACTGACTGAGCTATGAAAACTATTGGCCGAGAGAAACCCAGACAACATTATTTTCAATCCATACTGTTCATCACTGTCTCTAGATTGGCATCCTGGAAGAGGTGTAATAAAAAGCAGCTAAAAATTAAAAGGTGAAATGAAATATAAGTCAAAATTGATAATGATAATGATCGACATGGCTTCATTAAAAATAAAAACAAATCAAAATTTTTTAGGATATTTTTTTACTTTTTCATCCATTATGATTTATTATGAATGTATAAATTATCTCTAAGATATTTCAATTTTTAACAGATTTTTATTGGAAAGAAAATGATGTTGGATTCTCATTCTAATAGAAGTCTGCAATAATTTTGATAATTCTATTTATAATACAATGATATTGATAATTCTATTTATTGATAATTCTATTTCAAGAGTGAAGTGTTCTAATTAGTATTTCATAATTATTATCGTTATCTTGAGAATTTGAAAGACTAAAAAGTTATGTCAGCGCATATGCAAACCATATAGAATTGTTATTCAGTTGCAAATTGGACTGTAAACTGCTTTATTCTTTGAGTCCAAGCATTTTAAAAGTATATTGAGCAGTTATAGTTACATGTATGTGTGGGGAAAGAATATGTGTGTGTAACTGATACCCAGATAAAAAGGGCACATCTTAGTTAAATTCTGAATTTTGATTATCTTATGTACACACACACACACACATATATATATATATATATATATATATATATATATATATATATAAGATTAAATGAAACAAAATGAAAATTTTAATCATCTATATATAACATATGCCTAGTATTTTCATAGCTTAATCTGAAAAAATGATTATTGTTAAAATATCTTGAGACAACATATGGTATACTTAATGAAGAAAAATTACAAAATTGTAGAAATATTTTGTGATAACTGCATATAGATTTGTATATTTCTAACTATTAATTGTTCTTCTATTTTAATAAAAAAAATACAATAGTCAAATTATTCATTATATTCTTTATTACATTTATCACAATCATATTTATAATTACTTAAACATGATATGGTTGATGAAAGGTAAAATTATACCTACTCATAACTTTTATATATTCTTTGTTTCTTTTTTTAAAACCTTTTTATATCATTTGATCATAATATTAAAATTTTTATTTAAAATAAGCTTCTTTGTAATATGAAACCAGATAAAAAAAAAACATTCTTGCCACTCTTCTCTTTTCAGGTTGTGCAACCCATGAGATGATCAGTTGTAAATAGAAAAAAATCAATAACACTGCCTCTGACAGACTCTGAGCCAGCTATAACAAGAGAGCAGGAATAGCTGTCTTCAAGCAAGTAAATATGCAGTAGTATCCAGTATTTTCAGCTAACAAGATTGTCTATTATTTGTCAAATAGTGAGTTACTTTACTTACTAATAAAAATTTTGCTTTTAATCTATTTTAATTGTGATTATGCTACATCATTAAAAATATTGTATGGTTTGACAGAAATTATGTAAGCCCAGGAGGAAGATATCAGTTACTAAGCTTAGCTTAATACTTCTGGCGTAAGGCCAGAAGTATGAAGCACTTAATATGCCCAATAAGAAACAAATTCACACACAATGATCAGCTATCCTAGCTCACAGATGTAAGACCAAATGGAGATAAAAGGTTTAAAATTCTATTTTGAACTTAGTTACAACAAACCAAACAACAACAACAACTACTAATAACAATAATACTACTAAAGCAATAATAATAATAACAATAATAATAACAACGACAACAACCCGCAGAATAGTAGACTTTGTCTTCCCAGCAAACCACAGTGTAAAATTAAAAGAAAGCAAAAAAAAGAGATAAATACCTAGACCTTGCTAGCAAACTAAAAAAAAACTATGGAACATGAAGGAGACAGTGATACTAATTGTAAATGATGCACTTGGAATAAATTCCAAAGGATTGATAAAGGGACAAGAGGTCTAAGAAATCAGAGGACAAGCAGAGACCATCCAGACTACAGCATTACTAACATCAGCCAGAATACTAAGAAGAGTCTAAGAGACTTGCTGTTACTCAAACTTCAGTGAAAAAACCACCAGTTAACACTGGTATGAAAACCCTCACAGGAGTAAAAAAAAAAAAAAATAATGATAATAATAATGATGATGAAGATAGATAGATAGATAGATAGATAGATAGATAGATAGATAGATAGATAGATAATGACGATGATATCAGCTAGAATACTTAGAAAAATCCTGAAGACCAGAGGAGACTTACTGTCACTCAGACTTCAGTGAAAGAACACCAATTAAAACTTGTATGAAAAACACACAAAGAAAAAAATATAAATATAAAAATAAAAAAATTTAAATATAAAAAAAGTCAATAATAACAATTATAATGATGATGATCAGGGACTTTTGAGATAAAAAGAGGGAACACCAAATCCCAACCTTCAGATGATAACTAGCAGTAATAAACAAAAAGAAAGGAATATGTCAGCTCATGAACTGCTATTCCAGCAGATGAGAGTTAACAAAGGAAAGTGAAAATGAAAAACTTGAGAAATATTTGGACCTTGATAGAGAGTTAAAACAGTTGTAGAATATGAAACTGACATTAAAACCAATCATAGTCAGAGCACTTGGAACAATTCCCAAAAACCTATAAAAAAGAATGCAGTAACAAGAAATCTGAGGAAGAATTGTAACTATCAATAGCCCAGCACTACTGAGATCAGCAAAAATATATAGAAGAGCACAGGAGAGTTGGTATTAATAGTATGTAAAACTCACAAAGAGCAAAATGATAATGATTGGACTCCTAGTAATAACAAAATGATAATAATGATTGGACTCCTAGTATTAACAAAATGATAATAATGATTGAACTCCTAGTATTAACAAAATGATAATGATAATGATTGGACTCCTAGTATTAACAAAATGATAATAATGATTGGACTCCTAGTATTAACAAAATGATAATAATGATTGAACTCCTAGTATTAACAAAATGATAATGATAATGATTGGACTCCTAGTATTAACAAAATGATAATAATGATTGGACTCCTAGTATTAACAAAATGATAATGATAATGATTGGACTCCTAGTATTAACAAAATGATAATAATGACTGGACTCCTAGTATTAACAAAATGATAATGATAATGATTGAACTCCTAGTATTAACAAAATGATAATGATAATGATTGGACTCCTAGTATTAACAAAATGATAATAATGATTGGACTCCTAGTATTAACAAAATGATAATGATAATGATTGGACTCCTAGTATTAACAAAATGATAATAATGATTGGACTCCTAATATTAACAAAATGATAATGATAATGATTGGACTCCTAGTATTAACAAAATGATAATAATGATTGAACTCCTAGTATTAACAAAATGATAATAATGATTGGACTCCTAGTATTAACAAAATGATAATAATGATTGGACTCCTAGTATTAACAAAATGATAATAATGATTGGACTCCTAGTATTAACAAAATGATAATAATGATTGGACTCCTAATATTAACAAAATGATAATAATGATTGGACTCCTAGTATTAACAAAATGATAATGATAATGATTGGACTACTAGTATTAACAAAATGATAATAATGATTGGACTCCTAATATTAACATAATGATTGGACTCCTAGGAATAGTTCCCAACATCCTAGAAAACAGACTGGACAAACAGAAGAGCAGAGTAAGAACCAAGACCATTCAAAAAAATAGATGAATAATAATAATAATGGGAGGGAAAACAACTCTATGGCCGCTTGAAACATCTAGTAAACAACATCTTACACCAGAAAACCTAGACCTGGCTAAGAAAAGGAAACCTTAAGAGAGAAACAGAATCCCTCCTAATAGCAGCACAGGACAATGCCATAAGAACTAATCATATCAAAGCGAGAATAGATAAAACGCAACAAAACAGTAAATGTAGGCTATGCGGTGACAGAGACGAAACGATCAATCACATAATAAGTGAATCCAGCAAATTAGGACAGAAGGAATATAAGGCGAGACATGACTGGGTCGGCAAGGAAATCCACTGGGAAATGTGCAGGAAATTTCAGTTCGACCATACAAACAAATGGTATATGCACAACCCAGCACCTGTCCTAGAAAATGACTTGCATAAACTCCTATGGGACTTTAATATACAAACGGATCACCTAATCCTGGCCAGAAGACCAGACTTAATAATAATCAACAAAAAAAAAAGAGAACTTGCAAAATAGTCGACTTTGCTGTCCCAGCTGACCACAGAATAGAACTGAAAGAATGTGAAAAGAAGGATAAGTACCTCGATCTTGCTTGGGAATTGAAAAAACTGTGGAACATGCAGGTGACAATTATACCAATTATAATTGGTGTGTTTGGAACAGTAACTAAAGGATTACTGAAGGGACTAGAGGACTTGGAAGTTGGCGGATGAGTAGAGACCATCCAAACGACAGCATTATTGAAAATGGCCAGAATACTGAGAAGAGTCCAGGAGACTTGAGGAGACTTGCTGTCACTCAGACTCCAGTGAAAAACCATCGGCTAACGCTGATGTGAAAAGCTCTGTGTGAATAATAATAATAATAATAAACTATGGTATATGAAAGTGATGGTGATACCAATTGTAATTGGTGTGCTCGGTACAGTCACAAAAGGATTGGTACAGGAACTAGAGGACTTGGAAATACGAAGACAAGTGGAGACCATCCAAACTACTGCATTATTGAGATCAGCTAGAATACTAAGAAGAGTCCTGGAAACTTAAGATTTGCTGTCACACAGACTCCAGTGGAAAACCATCAGGTAACACTGTTACAAAAAACTCCCAAATCAGTAAAATGATAGAACTGATTACTCACATAATAAGCAAATACCGCAAATTATCACAGAAAGAGTACAAGACAAGACACAACTGGGTGGGAAAAGTTATCCACTGGAAATTATGTAAGAAATTCAAATTTCACCTTACTACCAAATTGTAGTAGTAATGCCACAAACAATCTTACCTCAAAGAAACAGGAGGTGTGCTCTCTCTGCTACCAGTATGTGGAAACCAGAAGAAGAAAAGGACGCAAGAGGTGTGACTTGTTTTATGGAGGAGAACGAGATAGCCTCCGTGAAGTGGCGAGATTTGATGAATATAAAAGAGACTAAGTTTGAAGTGGAAAAGAGCAGTATTTTTGCTTATGTCTGATTGGTAAACATCCATCAGTTTATTTTGCATGTTAAATAATTTGACTACCCCCAAATAGGTTGATTCCACTTCGACTAGACTTCTAAAACCATGAACACAAATAGTAAATGCACAAACCAAAATCTGTCCTGGAGAATGAGATGTGCGAAATTCTCTGGGATTTTGAGATACAAACAGATTGCTTAATTTTGGCCAGAATACCAGACCTAATGATAATTATAAAAAAAAAAAGAGAACCTGCTGAATAGTGGACTTTGCCATTCCAATGGACCACAGTGTGAAAATCAAAAATTAAAAGAGAAACAAATACTTCGACCATGCCATAAAACTAAAAGCACTATAGAACATGAAGGTGACTGTGATACCACTTATAACTGGTGTATTTGGAAAAGTCCCAAAGGCTTAGTAAAGGGGGTTAGAAGAGTTGGAAATCAAAGGACAAGCTGAGACCATCCAAAC
>CAUZXS010003620.1:0-36180 GCA_963585895.1 Sepioteuthis lessoniana
GCTCTTGCCCAGTTTTCTTAACTTCTTTTAGCTGCACATTTTGCAAAGATTTGGTTCAGAAATGTCTTTTTAATGAGGTTTGGAATGAGAGATTTTTTTAAAAAATCTTGTCTTAACAGAGATATGGATTTAACAGAATTTTTATTCCCAATATTGTTATTTTTAAGCCTACAAATTTTTTTTTTAAAGCTTTATAATTTTTATACATATGACAAAAAATCTTAAATCTTTATGAAGTAACAGCTTTCTTTTGTTTTTTGGTTTTTTTTTTTTTTTGTTTTTTTGTTTTTGTTTTTTTTTTTTTTTGTCTATTCATGCTATAAATATTTTCGGAACATTGTTATATATATTAAAATCTAAAAGTTAAAGTCACAAAACCAGACTAAAAAGAGCATTCTAACATCTAAAAATAATGAAAAATATTGACAAAGAAATTTTAGAAATGACACAATTTTTTTTCAAATGTGCTAACTCAACAAAATCGCCAATCATGTTCATTTTTATTATTAGAAATAGAAGCCAAGTTCTAAATACGGTTCATAGTCGGTACATTTTGATGAAGAATAGTAGTTAGAGTTTGGTACATATCATCTTGAAAAAGATGCAAGTGTTTAATGGAAAGTGAGGGTTTTGAACATGGTAACCTGATGCAGTTTTAAATGATAAGTAGGTAATTAGTAAAAGTACATTGGTAATATATAACTATACACAGCAGACTCAAGAACCTCTATGTCAATTATATATGTACATATGAAAAAAATGTATCAACTCTAATCCCTATTTTAAACCTGTCTCCTATTATTAATGTTCTTCAATATCAAACCATATAACTGTGTACAAACTGCAAAATATTTCTCCTTAATTTAAAATTATCTGGTGTGATAACACCCTTGGTCTTGAATGCTGAGATATTCAAATATCTTCTCTTTCTCTCAAATTCATAGAAAAAAAGAAAAAGTCACTTAAACAAACAATGAAAAGTTTGACTCTCGGCATTTCCAAACAAATTTGTGATAACTGATGACATTTTCATTGTAAATGATGGAGAAGGATTAAATTTTGTATTATCCAATATGAAATGGTGGTATTTCGAACACTTATATGCTGCTACTCAAATATTGTTTTAAAGTGCGAAAACTCAAGAAGTGTCTTGTGTATTACATTTAACTACATCTGATAGTGAGGCTCCAGACTTGGGGTTTACCCCTTCATTACCATAAATCTTAGGTCCACTCTCACCCAGAATGGTTGTACCTTTTAGGGTCTCATCTATAGGTCAAATAGAACTGTTCAACCTTTTACTGGGGATTGTTAGTATTAGTTTTTTGAAGCAATACAACTGTGTGCAATTTTTTGTATTAGATAGGAATACTTGATGAATAGAATTAGTAGTGCTGAATAGCAATGCTTGAAACCATTCTGCTGTGTTCAAACAAATGATTAATGCTAAATAGAATTATTAGTATTAGATAGGAATACTTGAAACTATTTAACATTTGTGCAAACAAATGATAATTATTAGATAGAATTATTAGTGTTAGATAGCAATATTTGAAACCTTTAACTGTATGCTAACTAATGGGCTCTGACTTGTTGAAAAAATGTTCCCTACAAACTATTTGCTTACAAATTATATATCATATATATGTATAAACATGATTTGGCATTAAATAACCCACAAGGGTTGATATGCTATTAAACAACCAAACCAAACTATGCTCAGAACAAAATCTTGAACTAACTTATTGAAAGAAACTTGATTAGGTAACATGACTTTTATTTTCAGGAGTAGTGTTGCAGAACTTTACAAATGGTGCTGCCAGTCTGGAATTGGTGCACCAAAATATGATTACAGTGGAACCAAGGTAAGAATTGTAACTTGCTTCTTTTGCAAACTAACACTTTGTTTTATATCTTTAATATCAAAAGCTCCTCAAAGTAGTTATCATTTAATAAGCTTTGAGTAGTTTAGCCCAGCCCAAGAAGTATAAAGCAGCTGACAAGTAATTGCTCATTAACCATCACACTATTCGAGGTACCCAAAATTCCTAAAAGTATTTGATCTTTTCTTAAATTAAATTTTGCATGTTGACCAAATCAGACATTTTATTGGAAACAGTTAAATTTCTAAACTGCTTGAAAATGTGTCGTTTTGAAATTCAGAATTGCTCAATGTTTTTATTGAATTAATAAAAACAAATGTTAATTTTTTCTTGTTTTTTTTTTTATCTGATGTTGAAAAGTTCTCAGCCTGACCAAAAAACAAATGGGCAAGAACAAGGAAACATACTTGCTATTCCACATATTCATCCTAAAGTTCAGTACCTTTGGCTCATCATTTCTTAAGTTTCTTTGACTCCTTAAAAATCATTTTATTTTAAATCCAAGTTTTTTTTGTTAAGACAAGAACTTTTAAGCACACCATCATGTGTGTGTGATTACACAGAATTGTGATTAATATTTTGTTTTTTTAACCAAAAGTAAAACTAAGTTGCCTTCCTTACATTATTACATCTCTCTGTCTTTCATTGTCTCTCTGAGACAAATTAATGAGAAGGTTCTGAAAAATTCTCGATCTAGCAAAGAAGAGAATGACCTAGAGCCATGAAACATGCTTGTCTCTATATTCATCTTGAAGTTCAACACACTTGGTACATCATTTCTCATGTTTCTTGAAGAGAAAAGTCATTCTCTTTTTGGTTGGGTCAAGAATTTTTCTTAACCCTTCATAGTATAAAAAAAATGAAGGTGAAATAAATTACCAAACCATATATGAGGGTCTGTCAATAAAAAGAAGGATTTTTAAAAAAAAAAGCAATATATTTTTTTTACTGTGAATATAAACTCTGTGTTGTTTGGAATTGGTTTATTGCAAAAATTATTTTAACCTCGCGAAAATATTCAAGATGGCTGTAAATCAGAGTGTTCCAGACTTGAATAGAGGTCTATCATTAAATTTTAGGTGACTGATAAGTACAAGCCATATAAGATTTATAAAAGAATGTGCAATGTGTTCAGAGAAGTATGTTTTATTCAAAAAGATGTTTACAAATGAGCTAAATATGGGTTTGCTACTATGAACCTGAGTCAAAAAGACATTACATGGAATTATAACATACTGACTCTGCTGTAAAGAAAAAAAATCCTGGGTGCAGCAGTCAGTAAAGAAGGTCATGCTGACAGTCTTCTGGGACATGAAAGGATACATCATTATTGATTTCCTTGAAAAAGGTGCAACATATAATGTTTTGTTTTTTAGGTTTTTAAAACTTTGTCATTACTCTGGTCTTCTTTGAACTATCTACCTGGTTCCTATTGTGCTACTGTTTGGGCTCTCCTTGGTCTGTCTTTTTTGGAGTGGGGATCTGCAATGGCCACTCTCCAAGTCTGCTGCTATTGTTCCCATCTGCTGTGACTAATCAGACTTGATATGCAAGCACCTTATCAGCAGAGTCTAGTGTATGCTGACTGTATCCCTGCAGAGGCATAAGACCCCCCCACACACACCAAAACAATTGCATAAGAATGTAGATATGAACATATAAGGAATGCAATACCCTAACCACTATAATTCTGGATGGGTTAAGATTATACCATAATGGTACTAAGCTCGCTATGATAACAAGTTGTTGAATGCAAAACTATTGAACATACACCAAAGTTTATTTACTACTAGGTAGCAAGCAATCATTGGGAGAAAGAAAGGGAGTATGGAAACATAAGACAATCGTGTCTACTAGACAATTATAAGCAACATATCCAAGTGAGAAAAAGATGAGCCGATACAGACCTTGAATTTTTTCCTGGTGCTAACTTGCTTGACCACTGGGTTGATCACAGCATAATGCCCCCTTTGGAATGCACCCCTCCCCCGATTTGTGTCTCGTAAACTTTCTTATCCTTACATCTTCGTGGCTCATTTTCTACTGACGTCTTCACCTTCATATGTCTCACCATTGACTCCCTAAAGTCATCCCCTCAATTCCTCCTGTCATGTCAGGAGCAGAAACATCAACTTCCGCTTGTGCATGCGCACAAGATTTCAAACCTCCAGTTTTCCTTAGTCATTTTCAGCCTTGTTATTCAGTGACTACTGTCTGCTTTATTTATTTGTCTATTTATTCAATTTCCTATGAGCCATTTAATTATGTTACAAGATGCCATGTCATTCAATCAGTCTAGAATATACCAACTGCATCCTCTCCAGAGGAGTAGGACCCTCCACTTCCCCAAAATGTAAGAGTAATGAGTTAAAAGCTTGTTCACTTCTGGAACTTTAGGGTGGAGTCACCCTTCTGTTATTACTTCCATCTCCACTCTGAGCCAAAGTGATAAAACCTGTTAGTCATTTCTATGAGTCAAATCTGTTTGAAGATTATATAGGAATACTTGAAACCATAAAGCTGTATGCAAATTATTGTATTAAGAATAAGTATTTGAAACTCTAATTGTTTAAGGTTTATTATGATTAGTTACTTGAAACTGTGGTTAAGAATTGACCTTGAATCACATCCTACTCGTGGTTGAGTAAATACGAATATCTTAACACTAGCAGATCATTGTTCATGAGTTCGATTCTTAGTAGGTGCCCAATTCTTCTGGCCTTGTGTCAAACTAAGCTAACCTTAGAAAATGACTACTTCTCCTTTCCCATAGCGTCTCATCCTAGGGTTGAGTTTGATCCTCCCTAGGCCAACCCAATTGGCTGGATCTGTAAAATAAACTGACTGTATCTCTGCAGAGGGGTAAGACCTCTCCCTCCAATGAGTGTCCTGATATGACACTAAACCATCTGATGGCGAGGCTCCAGCTTTGGTGCTTTGGGAAATGTGGAGTATCCCTAAATTGGGTCAAATACAACAAACTGTGTTCAAACAAATGACTGATGTTAAATTGTGACTGTTATATAGCAATACTTGAAACCATTTGTGTGCAAGAAAGAGCTCAGGCTCATTTAAGAATGTTATCTATGAAATGTATTTACAAATCAAATATATATTTAATATCTATGTATTAAGAGGATTTGGCATTAAATAACCTACAATGATTGATATAACATAAAGCCCAACCAAACCAAATCATATATCCTTAATATATGTATAAAAAGTATTTGGTATTAAATAATGGTTGATATGCCATAAAACCAAAGCAAACCAAATGAAACTTCCCTGGGTGCTTTATACGTGTACCTTTTACTTCAAATTATTCTGATCAGTTAATTTAAAATTTCCTGTGCCTTGTTGGTGGTAAGGTTTAGAATGTACTGGCTGTTTCCTCTGCAGAGGTCTAAGATTCTTCTCCCTAAAATGGTGATATCATGCTTTCAACACTAAACTACATCTGCTGGTGAGGCTCCAGTTCTGGAGAGCTTAGAAGTGTGGAGTACCTGTTTAGGTCTCGTCTATGAGTAAAAAAATAATCTGTTTAAAAATTGTTCCCATTTAATAGGACCTTGGGCAATAAAAAAAATCTTAAGAAATAGCTACACAAAAAATGTAAGCATGAACATACAATGAATACAATTCCCTAACCTCTTGGCATGCTATTAAAATAGATCAATTAGAATTTCCTCTTAATCCAAAGAGGTTAGTATCAAATGTATTTACATGTATTAAAAATGATTTCATATTTTAGTAAAATTACTGAATTTTTTTTTCACATAATTATTGCATTTTTCAGAACCACATAACAGCCCGAGTGACGTTATCCAATGGAGTTAGGTTTCAAGGTTCTGTGTGTCCAACACGTGAAGAAGCCGCTGAAAGTGCTGCAAGCATGGCACTTTTGGTAAAAATGATTAACTTTAAATTTCCTTTAATCACTCATGTTTCATCAGTAAATATTTTAATCTTGATAATTGTATTTTAAGATTTTCTTTTTTCAAAATGTGGAAGCATTCATGGTGTAAAAGTTATCATCATAGGAAGTAAACTCTGCTACCTGAGTTCAAACCCTGAATAAGGCTGTTTGCATTTTACATAGCACTAATACTTTTGGGAAAGGCATGAATCTAACTATTCCCTCTCCATCCTAATCTAACACTGCATATTAAGAAGCACACTTAGTGTCACTTGAAATAGAATAGGTGAGCCAAGTTCAATTCCTGGATGAGGTTGTTTGCATTTAATTTTGTGCTAATGGCCTTTGGAAAGGCATAAATTCATTTGTTCTTCCTCCATCAACTATGGATAAATAGTAGGATAGACTAGGTTCTTTAGCTTTTGGTTTGGCAACCAATTTAGAAAAAGGAAAACTCTGAATAATAATTTTTTCACTAAGAAAGTGAAAATGAATAAATACATAAGAAATAGAAGTAGTATAGAGAGAAATCTTGACAGAAAAATAAGGGTTCACTTTACTATGACATTAACATTGTAAACTGATTTCCCTTTCCCTGTATCAAAGAAAAAAAATAATTATTGTTTTTCAAGACTAACAAATCTAAAGGATACAAATGAAAGCACATAAATTTTATTTCATGGAAACAAAGAACTAACTTAATCTTTTTTCTTTTTTTCTTTAAATTCTGATATTGAATTGTAATATCTTATGATAGCTTTAAATAACAACGTTTGATATAATCTGATGGATATTTTCAAAAATATCTAATAAATTTATATTTTAAAACTTTCTTTTGCAGCCTGCCACTAGTATGATGCTTCCTTTTCCATTTGTGCCTCACCCAGGGTTGATTCCATCTGCAGCCCAGCTGGGACAACTACCACAACAGTTTCCCTCTCCAAACTCTGCCTTCAGCCCTGTTGTTCCTCGGGGACCTACACCTGGTAAAAATTTTCTTACCTCCCTTTATATTTCTTTAATAGACAAAAAAGAAAAAAAACTTCATTTCTTCCCTGCAGATTTATAACAAGTAATGAGAAATAAAGGATTAATGGAAAGTTATTATGATTGCTTCAACAGCCATTAAGCTCAATATCAAATCATATCTTATTCATAGAATATTCTACACTGCTCATGAACTCAGCATGTTCTCAGCCCAATTGGCTGGGGCTGTAGAATACACAGACTGCATCTCTGCAGAGGGAGGGGTAAGGCCCCCTCCTTCCCCAACAAGTGTTCTGGATATGACGCTAAATCTGATGGTGAAGCTCGAGTCCTGGAGCTTTACTCTGACCTGGAGTGGTAGGACCTAATAGGGTCCTATCTATCTGTTTGACATTTAAACTGAGTGCAAACAAATAACATGCTAAATTGAATTGCTAGAAATCAAACTCTTTGACCATTTAACTGTGTGTTAACAAATGACTGTCTGATTGAATTGTTAGTGACATATAGCAATACTTGGAACCATTTAACTGTGTGCAAATGAATGAGTAATGTTGAATAGAATTATTAGTGTTAAATAGGAATACTTGAAACCATTTACCTGTGTGCAAAAAATGGGCTCAGACTTATTAAAAGATGTTATCAACAATCATATCTATTCGATATATATGTATATAAAAGATTTGGCATTTAATAACCTTCAATGGTTAATATGCCATAAAACCCAACCAAACCAAATTAGCATGTCCTAGATATGATAGTAAATTGCTTTCAATCGCAAACTTCCACTTCTGGAGCTTTAGGACATGCGGAGTTACCTTTTCATTGCCATTAACACCCTATTCCACATTGATCTTGAGTTTTCATATCTGTTAGAATCTCGTCTATAAGTCAAATAGATCTCTTTGAGATAATGTTGACCCAGTCAACTGGTGCTCTAGAATATGCTGACTGCATCAGCAGAGGAGTAAGACACACCCCTACTCACTTCCCTATGAGTGTCCTGGGTATGGATAGTGGGGCTCTAGTAATGGAGTTTTGAGAAATGTGGAGTACCCCTTCATTGCCATTACTCCCAAGTTCACTCTGACCTGAATGGTAGTATCTGTTAGGGTCCCATCTGTGTGTCAAATAGATCTGTTCAATCTTTCACTAGGAATTAATAATATTGATATATTAATGTTAAATAGTAATATTTGAAATGAGCTCTGTCTCATTTAAAAATAATGTTACCTAAAAAGTATTTGTTTATAAATCATGTATTTAATAAAAATACAAATTGTGTGTGTGTGTGTGTGTGTGTGTGTGTGTGTGTATATATATATATATATATATATATATATATATACACACACACACACAGGATTTGGCATTAAATAGCCTACAAATATTGACATGCCATAAAATACAACTGACCAACTTTGAGATAATGTTTAAAAGGACTTTGATCTACATTTGCTCTTAAAACATTAATTTTATAATTTTTCATAAACTGTTTACTTGTTTGAAATGATTGTGAAGGTACATTATTATATCATATATAATTGGAGACCATAATCGTTAAACTGACTTTAGCATAAAACAAACCAACAAGATTTGACATGCTGTAAAAACAACAAACCAACAACCATGATGATATTGATGCTTCTATTTACAAAGGAGTGAAGGATTCTAATTAGTATTTCATAGTTATTGTCACTATACTGAGAATTAGGATAATTAAAAAAATGAATTTCAATATTAACACAGACCTGAACTTGAAATTTCTTCATTGTCTTAGAGCATTTTAAGTGTAGAAATCTTGCTATAATGTACAGTTTTAGCTGAGTTATGGTTACAAAGTTACATACAAACATAATGATGATTTTAGCAGTATAATTGATTACCAATAAGGGAAGTATTCTGCAATAATTTTAATAGTTATCTTCCTTGAGAAATTATATTGAGTGGGGTGAGCACATACACAGAACCAACACTATTAAGTATGAAATATTACTTGCAGATTGGATTGGAAAATAACTTATTCTTTATAGATATTTTAATACTATTGTCCTCTTCTATTCGACCCAGAGATGAGACCCAAACATGGGACCATTCTGGCTTCGAGTGGACCTGGGAGTAATGGCAACAAAGGGGTATTCCCTACTATTCCAGCACTAGCATTTAGTATTATATTTTTTGTGTGTGTGTGTGTGTGGGGGGGTCTTACCCCTCTACAGAGGATGCAATCAGCATATTCTAAGACCCATCCATAGGGTGATTTATAATTTGCACAATCATATGATTTCAGGTAACTCATAACATTTTACTGATAATTGTTGCTTCAAGTAACTATTAAAAAAACACAGCAAATGAGTTGTCATGTGTATAACACCTAAACTGCATTAGGTAATGCGACTTCAATCCTGGAGTGCATGGAATGCTCCTTTATTGCCATTATTTTCAGGTCCACTCTGACTAGGAGTTGTAGTACCTATTACGGTCCTATCTATGGGTCAAATAGATCTGTTTGAAAGTTCTTTGTATTAGATGCTTAATACCATGTGTATAAATTATTAGTATTAGATTGGAATATTTGAAACCATACTACTGTGTGCAAATTATTTGTATTAAATAGGAATATTATATATAACTGTGTGGAAACAATTGATTATAAACAATAAGTGTAATGTTAAAAAATACAAAGGAACATAGAAAATATAGTTATGATTACAATCAAACATTTACAAATAAATCAAATTTCAGCATTAAATGACACACAAGGAAGTGCCCATGGTGTAATGGTTATCGTCATAGGAAATGGACACGGTGACTTGAGTTCAAATCCTGGACGAGAATGATTGCATTTCACATAGCACTAATAATATGACCTTGTGTCATATCCTGCCCGGGCGGAGGGGTTGGTAAATAGGATTAAATGACACACAAGGATTTGATAAGTCATTAAACAAATAAACCTAACCAAACCCAACACAATTTGTTTTTCCCTGAAGAAAATTATTACTTGACACTAAACGGGAAAAGTCAGATATTAAATTGCAATTCTTTTTAGTTTACTCTTTTGTGTTGTTGATAACTGGTGGACTTTGGAAATACCCATAGCCATCTTAATTGTATTCTCAGAACTATCTGAAACAATCCTTGAAATATATATTTGACAGCATAACTTTTTAGAGCATGCAGCAAAGCTAAACTGACTCTTATTTTGGTCTCTTGGACTTTAACAAATTAGGTTAGATAATGTCTCAAGTGCACTCAATGGGACTTTTCAGGTCCAAAGTGATAAACATGTTTTTCTATCCATTAACCCCTTACCTATCAATCTAAAGTATACTTACTGATCCTGTCAGCAGGGCTTAGAATATACCAACTAAATCTCTTGGAAAGGGTTCAGATAAACCCCCTGCCTTGGGTGTCCTGGGTATGAAATTAAGCTGAATCCAATGGTGAGGTTCTTGTTCTGGAGCTCTGGGAAGTGTAGAGTACCTCTTCTTTGCCATTACTCTCTGGTTCACTTTGACCAGAACTGGTAGTACCTGTTAGGGTCCTACCTATGTATTGAATATATCTGTTTGAAAGTTCTTTGTATTAAATTAGAATACTTGAAACCATATAATTGTATACAAATCTTTTACATTAAGATTATTTACTTGAAGCTATAATGATTTATTTGGGATTATTATTAGTTACTTGAAATCATATTTGCTAGCAAATTATTGATGTCAGATAAGAATACTTCAAATCACATCATTTGTGGGAGTATCTGTCTACAGCTTGTGCACCTTCATATCCAGGACACTCATTGGCAAGGTCTTACCCCTCTGCAGCGATGCAGTTGGTGTATTCTACAGCCCCTGTTGACCAGGCTGTAACAAAGGAGGGTGTGTGGCACTTTGCAAAATGGTTGTCAATATGGAGTTCTCATTATCACAATGTTGGACAGCTGGTGAAATTTCCTTAGCTAAACAAAATCGACTGTTAAGTTTTCAATCTGGACTTGACACAGGTCCTTGTGTTTTCCCCTACCTCGACTGATCTGATTTACCAACTGACTACTAACTGCAGAAGTGAATCTTTCCTTACTTCCAGAGCCAGACTACCCATAAGACTGAATATGAAAATATTGTCAGACTGTATGTTTCCAGGACACCCTAAAAAGTGTGACAAAAAAATGTAACTCTTTTTAAGTCATGGCCTGAATGGTTTACTCATTTCAGTTTAGATTGGGAAAAGTGAATGAAGATCTTTTCTCATCCAGAATCCATGCACAAAATATGTACACCCCTACACACACACACACACATACTCAACATATGCTTACACACACAGATACATCTATCCCCCTCTATATATATATATATATATATATATATATATATACACTCATACATACCTATGGTCAACTTGCAACTATATTCCTGTGTACACACACAGACATATACATACATATACATCTAAGCCTATGTACTAACACACCCAAGGTCCATCATGTCACTAACCAATGATTATTATTAAATAGGAATATTTACTTTAGACCATATTTCACATAAAATATTCATATTAGATAAGGATAATTAAAATCATATAACTGTGTGTAAAGAAATATTTATTGATAAAAGTGAATTTTCAAAAAAGGCAATGAAACATTGAAAATATATCTGTGATTACAAACATTTACAAATGAATCAAATTTCAGAATTAAATAACCCATAAGGAGTTGATATGCCATTAAACAAATAAACCAAACCAAAGTATACTTGCTTTCATGAATTAGTTAAGAATCTGTGGCAGATCATTTTTAATGGAACTAGCATTCTATTATTCATAATTTTGAAGAATCATTCCATTTCTAATATTCTGGTATGCAAAGAATACAGTGAATAGTTTTTCAGCTGGGGGGGGGGATCATTTGACACCTGTACACCTCATAGATAAGGAGTTAAAAGTATATATCTTTACTTCTGTGTAATTTTTTCTAGAGAGAGTCCCTGAGGCATAGTGGTTAACATGCTGGACTGTGATATCATAGTAAGCAAGTTCAAACTCCAGTCATTCATTTTCAGACTAATACCCTTGGGAAAAGCATGACACCCCCCCCCGTTAAATAGTATCACTGCTGTTTTTCTACAATGACATCTTTGGCATTAAATAACCCACAAAATTTGATGCGCCATTAAACAAAGAAACAAAAAAGCAGTTTTTTTCTGTAAGAAAGATATTGAGTAATATGTTATATTTTACTGGTTGTAAATGTGTGTATTATGTTTCATAAGCTCATCAACTTTAAATTTGATACATGATTTATGTATCATTTATATTTTAAAAAAAGGGTAAGTTTATATTTTCAGGCTTGGTGAAAATAATGATTTACCAATTTAAAATTTGCCCAGTCAACTGGGGCTGTAGAATTCACCGACTGCATCTCTGCAGAGGGCTAAGATACCTCCCCCCAATGAGTGTCCTGATATATGACACTAAACAATCTGATGGTGAGGTTCCAGTAATGCTGGAGCTTTGGGGAATGCAGAGTACCCCTTCATTACCATCCCTCCCAGGTCCACTCTGGCCTGGAGTGGTAGCACCTGATAAGGGTCCTATCTATGGGTTAAATAGAACTGCATACTTATGTTAATCTGAATTGTTTGAAAATGAACTGTTTTTGACATTGAAACTGTACTTACACTAAACTGAATTGTTTAATATACAAATGTTTTGACATTTAACTGTGTGTAAACAAAATCTATACTTATACTAAACTGAATTAGCTCTGTTTGAATAAACTGAATAGCTTGAAATAGAAATGTTTTTGACAATTAAACCGTGTACTCATGCTAAACTGAATTGTTTGAAATAGAACTATTTGTATGGAAAATGGATTTGGCATAAAATAACCTACAAAGGTTGATATGCCATAAAACCCAACCAACCAATTTAGAATGTAAATGTCAGGATAGTCACCATTGAATAATGGCTAAAGTGCTGGACTGCAGCCTTGAATTGAGTTCAAACTCCAGTCGTGTTATTATGTTCACTTTGAACTAATACCCTTGGAAAAGATATGGAAACCCCTTACCCCCTCCCAGCTATGGGTTAAATAGTTTCACTGCTGTTCTTCTGCAAGGATGGCTTAGGCATAATATAAATATAAATGTTGATATGCCATTAAACAAAGAAATCAAACCAGAATGTAAATGTAATTTTGGTTTAAAATCTACTGGTTTAAGTTTTATCTTTATATCAGCAATGCAGATTATGAAATTATCGTTTAAAGCTATTTTAAATAAAAATTTAAGAACTTTAAACTTAAAGATACAATTGTTTTTTTAATTGTCAATATGTATACACTTTTTTAGTACTATCAAAGTCCAAATATATTTGTATAAATAAATCCCTTACAAAATTTTATGCTGGTCTTAACCACATAAATTTCTGTAAACTTCTATTATATACATTAACTTGTTTTATGATAAAAATTCTGAAGCTGCTTTAAATGTACAACTATAGTTTGACATTTTATCTAAATCCATGTTGACTTAAATAGTTAAAATGAAATTGCAATAAAACCGACTAAAATATTAAGATAAACTGTATTATAAGAATTTAATAAGTAATAATTAAAAGTCCAAGTGCTTATGGTTTTTCTTAAATGAAGTGGATTAAATTTTAGATATTAAAATATTATGACACATGACAGTTATGAATGAAAATCACAGCTTTTGTTTTTGTTATAAAATTTTCTTTCTGTGATTAATACTGGTGTAAGGTTACATAAGGGATATTTTTTTGTTTGTTTATTTTTATATAGTATGTCTGAACCCTAGCATTATGATATGGTCTTCTCTTCTTTTTTTTTCCCAAAAGTTTTAACTAAAATTGACTTAATTTACCAGTGTCAGTATCTCCCTCACATACCTGAATCAAGTCTAAAAATGATTTACCCTTCATCTCTCAAACCAAAAGTTTTTTTAAGTCAAAATTGTGTTGTACCCTTGTGGCCAGAGTGTCTTCAACCCTTATAACTTCTTTGACCTCGTTTGATTATGTGTTTTTAAATTCATGTACTTTTTATTTATTTAAGGTTGGGGTTTAGTCGCCCATCCTACAGCAACAACACAGCACCTCCAGAAAATGTCCTGGTACACTCCTCCAACCAATTTGCCAGGTACAGTCAATACTGTTACCAATGTCACATATCAGTCTGTCAGCAATACAAGTCAGTTTGGTAATAAACAACAGTTGATAGGAAATACATTGGTATCTACAATGACACCTACGCAGGCACTTTGTAATGCTTCAGCATCTTTGAATCGTCCTGTAGCCAATGGCAGTTCAAATGCATCAGAGGTAAATATTGTGTAACTTTTCTAATTTCCTTACTTCATAATCATATGTTACAGCTGCTCTTTATATATATTTTATACTTTGAGCCTATTTGTTGCGTTTATAATTATGTCTCTGTTTAAACTAAATGTCTTCTAACCTTTTGTTAGCCCAGTCAGCTGGAGCTGTAGAATACCCAACTACATCTCTGCAGTGTGGTAAGAACCCCCCACCAACAAGTGTCCTGGATATAACATTAAATAATCTGATGGTGAGGCTTCAGTAATGCTGGATCTTTGGCGATTTTGGAATACCCCTTCATTGCCATCGCTCCCAGGTCCACTCTGGCCCAAAGTGGTAACACCTAATAGGATCCTATCTATGGGACAAATTGAACTGTTTGACATTTAAAACTAAGTGCAAACAAATGACTTAAGCTTAATTGAATTGTTAGAACTAGAAGTGTTTGATCATTTAACTGTGTGTATCTACAAAATATGTTTACAAATCATATATTCAATATATATGTAAAAACAGGATTTGGCATCAAATAACTAACAAGGGTTGATGTACCATAAGATCAAACATGATCAATCTTTTGTTATGTTATTTTATTCCATTTTCTGTATCATTCTCTGATTTTATTAATTATAAAGAAGTTAAAATTACTTAAGATGGATTATTTAATAACTAACAAATAAATACACAAATGGAAACTATGAATAATATTCTGAGATAACTCATCAATTTCTATTTTAAAATTTGACGAATTCCTTTATTGGCCAGGCTGTCTGATTTTTTTCCACATCATTGGCCACAATGCACTTCTGTTTACTTCTTACCCTTCTTCTCCATGGTGGCAGTTTCTTCTTCCCATTGTCATTTCCTGTCTCTTGTGTATTCTCAGCAACTGTATGGATCCGTGAACTCTGTGATGATATGTCTGGCCCAACAGACCTTCTGCTTTCAATACTCTACAGTCATGTTTACTCTTAAATTAGTTCACTTTAGATATACTCATGAAGCCATATTCCCAGCATGGACATCGTCAAAGCTAGTCTCTGTTCTTCCTTCTTTGTCATAGCATGTTTTACCTCCATATAACATTGAAGGCCTAAATGGTGCAATTGAAGAGGTTGATATCTAATGTCTTGTTCAGCTTTGCATTAAGCACATCTTTCATCAATAACATGTATATCTAACAAAATAAGTGAAATATAAACCTCACAAGGGTGGGCTGAAAAGTTCACTGGCTGTTATCATATCTGCTATTAATGACTATTTTGAGCAATAGCATCCTAGCACTATAACAGCTATGAAAGAAATGAGGTCCTGTAAGGAGGACTTTGTTGAAAAATAAAGTTCATTTGGTCACATTCCATGAGAGTATCTTGAATTTCCTATGAACTGTTCAGCCAACCCTCATACAATAATAAAAACAACAAAAAAATTGTTTAACGTGGTAATTTTTTCCCTTTTCAGAGTGCCACTACTTCCCAGTCATCCAAAATGACTATCAGTAGTAGTAGTAGCCATTCAGAAGAGAACACCACTCCCGCCAAAATGGCTCACAGTAAAACAGCGGTGCCTCAACACTTGTCTGGAGAAAAACACAACCAACCCACACGACCATTGGACTCTCCTCCTGCCACTTCCAATTCTTCCTTCACATTGGTTGAAACGCATCACACTCACAACACAGTCGAGACTGCAGCTGAGAATTCCAGATCAGAACAAAAATCTGTACAGGAAACAAAGACAGACTCCAAAAACACAGACTCTAATAGCTCCAATAAAAAGGAAGGAAATTCCACAAGCCATCGTAAGAAAGGACGTTCAAGAATAGCTGCTAATTTTAGTGCTGTTCCACCTCCAGGTACCAACTGAAGATGGAGCCAAATGCTATCTCCAGATTTTACTAAAATGTCTTTCTTACATTTCTTTAAAAAAAGAAGAAAAAAAACACACACATACATACATACACACACAGATAATAAATATACTCTGTGACTTAAAGAGTAAAACTGTCCTTTTTAAAAGGCTCAAAAGTTCATTTAAATATTCTGCTGTAAGATAAAAATTGTGAACCTTTTTACAAAATGAAACATCCCTTATAAATCCATTTGGTTGGTCATAATTCCTATTTAAAAAATTCTTTTTTAATTTACTTTTTAAATGTTTTTATTTCTATTGTTGGACTGATTTCTTTTCCTACTGCAGACCTTTAATGGTAGAAAGAAAATCCATATTATATAATTCCCATGCAGTGGTTGTATGTTCTCTGTCATAACTTAAATGTTATAATGAATTGCTCTATACGGAAGATGTTAATGATTTGGAGTGGTAGTACCTGTTAGGATCCTATCTATTGGTCAAATAGATTTGTTTGAAAATTATTAAGATTTGATAGGAATACATGAAACCATATATCTGTGCAAACAAAAAATTATTTATTATTTCAAGAATTTTGAAATGAATCAAATATTGACATGACATAATCTCTTAGGAGTTGATATATTAACAAAATTTAATATTTTCTGCCATCTTAAAAGCAAAACAAAAAAAATGCAACTAAAAATTAAGATAAAAGAAAATACCTATCGAAAAAAAGAAAAATAATAATAGTAGTAGTAGAAGAAGAGAACAAGGTTTATTAACTTCATAATTTTCAGTTTTGTTCAGAATCAAAGTTACCTCCCTTAAAAATTTCACTGTCGTTTTAAGATATTGAAAAAAAGCAAGATTTTTGTTTGACAGTAATTTTTTTTTTAATTGTATTTATAATGAAAAGTGTAAGTAAGGAATATCTGTTGCTTATCAAAATCAAATTACAAAATAAGAAGCATATTTTATATATATATCTATAAAAAAACGTTTCTCAAGTTTGTTAAAAAGAAAATAAAAACTTAAGATATTGATACAATTTTGTAAAGAAACACCTGAAGTTTATTATCAAGACTTTCAGCAGCACCAGGTGTTCCATTACCTGTCAGTGAGCCAAAAGCTTTAGAGAAGGCATTTTGTGTGTTTGAATTAAGCAGAATGTGTTCTATTACTGTTGTACACCTGTATTTTAGAACTCATTTTGGAAAACTGTTGGTGACTGAATAGCAGATGTGATTCTGCCAGTTGTTAAGCATGTAGTGCAGTGATCCAAGATATTGTTAATTCAACATGTGGAGCCGGCTTAATCCACATCAGTGAATACTGTCTCTCTCTCTCCCCATGCACATTATAAGGATGGGATTTTTTGTCATAGAGGTTTACTCCTTTGACCCAACAAGAGGTTTCATTCACCTTTTAACAGGTTTTGTTTTTGTTATGTTTTTACAAAAAAAATATGTAAACTAAACTGAAAATGAGACGGACTCATGGTGTACAAGAAAATAATTAGGGTTATTTAGTCATAGGCAGAGACATGCATCTATTGACCAGGAAAAGAAGCTGTTTTAACTTTGTGTGCAACCATCAAATGTATTTAGTACTTCTTCTGTTGTTGTTTTCTCCCCCTTTACTTTGAGCAGAGCACATTTAAAGGTATCCACAAAATGTTCTGCTTGATCACTGGATTATGATTGGTGGGGTGGGGACTGAACATGTTTGATGCATCATGAACTGCAGAAGTGATGGAATGTCTCTGATGTAAATCATGATCTATTGTCTGAGACTAACATTTCTGGCAGGCCATGTTGACTGAATAGTCATTTAAGAAGGGCTATCTTTGGGTGGGTATCTGTATTCGACATTAGGAAAATTTCTGGGCTTTGACCACTACCAAAAAGCTATTGATAGGGCCAGCAAAGTTCACATGACTGTTTAGGTTGGAAAATAGGTATAGCAGATGGTTTGAGTGTCAGTGTAGCTTCAGCTTGAGTGCAGTGTTCAAGGTCATCTGTGAAAACTGGGGGAAAAAATGTTTAATGTCATCAGTCTGCTCAGTAATGGCACTCTGAGCTTCAGACTTACAAACTGCATTCCAAACAGAATTGAATGGTATGTTCAGAAGACCCAGTGACTCGATAAAATCAAAACCCCATAGTTTGTGTCTTGAATCTGCTACGTAGATCTTTCTGGATACTGTTTTGTCTTCAATTTCGATTGTTGCTGACAATTCTTCTGTGGCAGGGACACAATTCCCAGATGCACTCCATGCTACATGTCTTGTCAGTGTTACTGGAGGCTGGCCTATGATTTTCCATAGTATCTGTAAGATGAGGTGGTGTTTATTTGTAACCAAACAATGGCCATTCAGTTTTACAGACATATTTTTGGTTTGACTTGGTGTTGGGGAGAAAGGTTACCACCAGACTGTGTTTTTCTTTACTGTCTGTGTTTGTTATGTGGTCAACTAGTGAGGTGCAGAATCCCTCTTTATGCACCTACAACATTGGTATGTCTTGAATAGACACTTTCAAGCAAAATGCCAGCCACCACAATTCCAGCAAGCAGATGGAGGCTATTTATGTTGGACCTGGTGACATTGGAATCAGTTGTTTTTGAATGGCATTGACTGCGAGTGTTGTTGCTGATACCAACTGCTGTACCATGTGTGAATTATACTTGAAATTCACCAAGCGCTGACACTCCACTGCAAATTGTAGAGTAATGTCTGGGTTCTATTCTGTTTCAACAGAATTCTCCTTTAAACCGCAGTATCACCTGCGGAACTCAACTTGCATACAAATATAGTAAAGTTGGCGACCGTAGTCAAATGTGACCTGAAGGCTCCCTTTTCGATAGCTACTACACCAAGGTGTAGAGGAGGGTGCTACTCTTTTCCCTGGATTGCTCTACTTTACCCTTGATCTCTACCTTATAATGCTGAGTGTTAAGCAAGGAGGCATCAAGTGCCGTTTTTTGAGTCTTTGGTATGACTTGACCTGGGATTGAACCCAGGTCTCCTGAGCCATTGGCAAACACTCTAACCATCATGCCAATGTCTGGGAATGGAGTAGCACCCTCCCCTACACTTCAGTGTTGTTGCTATTGAAAAATGAACATACAAATATATGACACTTAAACTGTGCATCCATGATAGACGAAATTTTAAACTTATCACACTCTTTGTTAACAGTGCTTGCATACATCATGAAGTCAACTATATCATATTTTGTAATGTTCACACAGTTAAAACGAATATTAAAAAGTTAAGTGCACTTACCTAAAAGTTTTTAAATTTTCACTGTTTCAGTGAAATTAAAGTCCCAGGGATGTTTTAGTTTTAGTTAAATGTAATTCAAATACCAGTCGTCTCCTGCCAAACCTAGCTTTCTCAATAAAAGCCTAACTTTCCATCCTTTTGCCTGTTCTTTCAAATCCACGGTAAAGAAATCTTTGTAACGTGTGAACCACTTAGGAAATGTTGATTTCACATCAGTATAGTAGCAAAATTCTGTGATAGAACGTTCAACCAATTCTGTATCTCTCGGTGTACATAATTTTATTTCCTGAGGTGTTTGCTGTGATGTAAATAATTTTGTCAACCTTAATTATTGTTGTAATAGCTGTTGCATTGCCAAATCCATTTTTCGTTTTGTAGACGTGCGGGCTCCAGAATCTGAAAGAAAATCCTCGTTGCGAAATTTGTTACGTTTTTACAAAGAAAATATGTGAACAAAACTGAAAAGAGATGGGCTCATGGTGTACAAGAAAACAATTAGGTTTATTTAGTCATAGGCAGAGACATGCGTCTATTGATCAGGGGAAAAAAAGCTGTTTTAACTTTGTGTGCAACCGTCAAACATATGACATGGTGAAATCAAGTCTGTCCTTATTGTCCCTCATGTTTCTCTGTTCTCCTGGTCCCTACAATACCACAGTACACTGTCGACAGGAGGCAACTCCCTTTCTATCCTTCAGGTAAAACAACCCTGATTTTTTTTTTTTAATTAGGTCTGATCTCTAACGGTTTTTCATTGTGTTGGGTGTCTAGCCACCATCCTTATCAGATAAGTCTAATAAGGCAAGAGTCAGTTTAGTCTCTGATCACTTGACCATTAGACAGATAGTACTCAGTTACATGGTATCAGTTAATCTCTTTGGGTGATGTGGCATCAGTCGTGCATGCAAGGCTGTTTGCCAGAATCTAGCCTTACTTATATCCAACTGAAGAGACTATGATATAAGTAAAGTTAGCGACCATAGTCGAGGGTGACCCTGGCCCAGCGGTTAGAGTGTTCGCCAATGGCCCGGGAGACCTGGGTTCAATCCCAGGTCGAGTCATACCAAAGACTTTAAAAATGGTACTTGATACCACCTTGCTTAACACTCAGCATTATAAGGTACGGTTCAAGGGTAAAGTGGAGCAATCCTGGGAATGGAGTAGCGCCCTCCCCTACACCTTGGTGTAGTAGCTATCGAAAAGGGAGCCTTCGGGTCACCCTCGACTATGGTCGCTAACTTACTTACTACACCTAGGTGTAGGGGAGGGTGCTACTCCTTTCTCTGGATTTCTCTACTTTACCCTTGATCCATACCTTATAATGCCGAGTGTTAAGCAAGGTAGCATCAAGTACCATTTTTTGAGTCTTTGGTATGACTTGACCTAGGATTGAACCCAGGTCTCCCGGGCCATTGGTGAACACTCTAACCATTAGGCCAATGTCTGGTTAAGCACTAAATTTTAACCAAGTTAGAAAAACAATTTCTTCTACTTGGTAACAGATTAGTTCCATCCACATTATAAAATCCAGCAGCCATTGTTATGAATATAATTTACTGAAATTTTGGAAAGGCTTGACAGGGAACACTACCTAAATGCTATGTGGTTCAATACAGGATACAAGCATTGGGGGTTGGCCATTGATGAGGGATCACTTTGGAGTAAAAAAGAAATGGGCACCAAATCTTAACAATTGTACCAATAAATATATCAGAAAAAAATGGAAGAAATAAGACATGAAAACCACTTAGGAAGAGTGTTATATATATATATATATATATATATATATATATATATATAGTAACAATAAAACAGTTTGAGGTTGTCCTGGTAATGTAATTAGTAATGCCAATCATTATAATACTTTAAAAAAAGAGAAACAGAAAACATTCAAAAATGTGCTTAACTTATTTAAGCTATGAATTAATGGATTTGAAAATATTACTATTTTATCTGTATCGAAACATAAGAATAATTTTATATATAAACTGTGTGTGTGATGTATTAGATTTCTTTGGGCATAAATTGAAGAACTGTTAAGGAAGTACACTTTGATCTCAGGTGTGGGAATAGAATTTGTTAGAGTAATCTAAAATCTGAATTAACTCCAATGTTCTCCTTACTCTTTTGTGAGTTATCAATTCAAAACGGTAAAAAAAACCCAGTCTGTTCAAACATACTGAACTGAATTATTTAGAAAGACCTTGAACTGGCTATAAAATAATCAATACTGTCATTAACATATATCAATCTACTCAAATGTTAGGATAGGTCAACTGGCCTACAATTTAAAAAAAAAAAAAAATATTTTCATCAAGATATATAAAATGAAGATATTCTTTCTTTTTAACTAGACTTACATTTTTTTTTAATTCATATATATATATATATATATTTTTTTTTTTTTTTGTTTACACACACACACACACACATATATATATATTTACAGTTTCACAAAAGCTATCTTGAGACCAAAGATCAATTAAGGCTTCTACAAGTTCTTGTTTGTTAGCTTATAATCAATATTGACTAGCATTTAATAGTTCAAGCTGTTGTACACACATGCCACATAAGTATTCTATTATTATTGTGTTTGAATATAAAGCACTGAGTATTGAGTTCTCTATAACATTAAGAATTCATAACTTTGGCCTTTACTTATAGCACACACACACACACACACACACACATATATATATAAATATATATATATATATATATATATATATATATATAAGGAGGCATTTGTAGTGTAATGGTTACTGTCATAGGAAATGGACACAACAGCCTGAGTTCAAATCTTGGATGTAGCTGTGTGCATTTCGCATAACACTAATACCCTTGGGAATAGTATAAAACCAACTATTCATCCTCTAGCCATGGGTAAATTGTAGAGCAGACTAGACTCTTTAACTTTGGTATGGCAACTGGTCGATGAGAAAAGCAAACTCTGAATTTAAACCTTTTAAATTCCACTTAAAATTGACCTTGTGTGGGAAGGTTGATATATATAACATTTTGGGCAAACAATTGCTCAAAATGTATAAGGATTTTGTTTAACTGTGGTTGAGTCTTATCAAGCAGAGCCAATGTCAAATACTGCTAATGACTCTTGAGTTTCATGAACATTGTGCTGCTTAGTGTAGAACTTATGTAGAACTTAGTGTGTGTCTCTCTCTCTCTCTCTCTCTCTCTATATATATATATATATATATATATATATATAAAAAACTCAGAGTATGTGTGTGTGTGTATATATGAAACTCAGAGTATGTGTGTGTGTGTATATGTATATATATATATATATATATATATATATATATATAACCAATACTTTTGTAGCTTATATAAGCTACAAAAGTATTGGTAATACTGGATAGAATAAGTTTTCAGCTCCAAAACACTCTTTTCAAGTCTTCATAATTTTTTTTATTTTTTCTACATAGATTAATACAATGACACTCATTCATCACTAAGAAAAATGCATAACCATTTATGATAGCTATTTTGGAAGGGGGTGGTTATAGCTGAAAACTTGCTCTATACAACTGTGTTATACTTCCTGTATCTGTTGTAGTTTTCATGGAAATAAATAGGAGGCGTTACTTTCAGAGTGCTTTGTTCTGATGACTTAGTAGTGAGTTTGAACTCATGTCACACTATTATGTTCACTTCTAGACTCATCGGCTTGGGAAAGGTATGAACCTCCTTGTCCGTCCAGCTATTAAATGATCTAGCAGGAACTGGTGCTTGACTGTAAAGTTTTTTTTTTCTCATTTTTTTTTCTATACTTCCCCCTTTTACCTTTTTGTTTGGGTGTCCTGTGTATGACACTAAACTGCATCTGATGGAAATAGACACGGTAACACAAGTTAAAAATCCTGGACAAAGCTGATTGCATTTCACATAGCACTAATACCCTTGGGAAAGGTATGAATCCAATTATTCTCCCTCCAGCTATAGGTAAATAGTAGGGCTGACTGGGCAACTAGTCTAGGAGAAGGAAAACTCTGAATGCAAACTCCGCTTAAAAATTGACCTTGTGTCATATCCTGCCTGAGTTGAGGGGGTTGGTAAATATGGATGGTGAGGCTCTGGTCCTAAATCTTTGAGGAATGTGGACTACTTCTTCATTGCCATTACTCCAAGGTCCACTCTGAGCCAGAATGGTAGTACCTGTTAGGATTTCATCTATTGGTCAAATATGAATATTTAATTACTTATTAAAATTTGAACCATTTAACTGTGTGCAAACAAATAAAAAAAGGTTGAATTATTAGTGTTAGATAGCAATACTTGAATCCATTTAAGTATGTGTAAACAAATGAGCTTTGGCTCATTTAAAAATAATGTTACCTACAAACTATTTGTATTTAATACATGGAAATAAATAATGGAAAGGAATCCGACAGTATGGAGAAAAACTGAAAAAGTAGTCCAAAATTGATGAATTACCGGACATTGGCCTCGCGGTTAGAGTGTTAACCCAGATTTGATCAACCATCTAAGTGGTGGTGGGGGCTGTCAGTAAAAGTGAAAGTGGGAACCCCAATAAAAGAAAATGGGAGGTGCCCATGGTGTAATGGTTATCGTCGTAGGAAATGGACACGGCGACACGAGTTCAAGCCTAGATGAGACTGATTGCAGTTCACATAGCACTAATACCCTTGGGAAAGGTATGAATCCAATTATTCTCCCCCCCAGATATGGGTAAATAGTAGGGCAGACTAGGTTCTTCAGCCTTGGTGAGGCAACTAGTCTAGGAGAAGGAAAACTCTGAATTCAAACCTGTTAAACTCCGCTTAAAAATTGACCTTGTGTCATATCCTGCCCGAGTGGAGGGGTTGGTAAATATGATAAAAGAAAATGGGTTTCTCAATTCATTTTCCCTTTTTGGTGGTATAGGACACAAGCAGACCTGCAGTGGTGTAGACTGAGAGCAATCAAACCATTTAGTGGTACAAGGAGAGTTGGTTCCTGCTAGAATGAAGAATCTACCTGCACTCATTGTGTCCTTTTTTTTATTTCTTCTGCCTCAGAAACTGACTAAAGGGAATAAAACTAGAGAATTCATAAGACTTGAGACGAGTTGTGCTTTTGTGGTTTTTCTCCTCAATCAAACAATAAGCCATCACTGATATTGGTGACTATGCCACAAAGCCTTCTAATAGCCAGCCCAATCAGCTGGGGCTGTAGAATACACAGACTGCATCTCTGCAGAGGACAAAGATCCCTCGCTGGATATGACACTAAATAATCTGATAGGCTCCAGTAATGTTGAGTAGCCCTTCATTGTCATTGCTCCCAGATCCACTCTGATTGAGAGGGGTAGCACCTGAAAAGGTCCTATCTATGGATCAAATAAACATTTAACATTTAAACTGACAGCAAACAGATGACTGTCTAATTGAATTGCGAGTGATACAAAGCAATACTTGAAACCATTTAACTGTGTGCTCACGAATAAGTAATGCTGAATAGAATTATTAGTGTTGATTACCAATACTTGAAACTGTGCCTAAAATGAATTGTGAGTGTTACATAGTGATGCTTGAAACCATTTAACCGTGTTCAAATAAAACTATTTTTGTTCGATAGCAATATTTGAAACCATAAGTGAGTGCAAACAAATGATTAATACTAAATAGAACTATTCATGTTAAAATATTTGGAACCATTTAACTGTGTACAAAGAAATTAGCTCTCTCACTTAAAAATAACATCACCTACGAACTATTGACTTACAAAACATATCATCATCATTATGTCGTGCCACTAGCACAGATATCCCTGACCCTCTCTCGCCACTTCTCCCTATCGTTCATCACCTCTGGCAGGTCTTCAGGGCTACATCCCGTATCCTCACATAGCTGCTGTATGTAGGTTCGAGCTGGTCGTTCTGCTTTTGTTCAGTCATATGTGGGGGTCCATAGGAGTACATCACTTATGAGCTCATCCCTGCTTCTCCAGCAGTGTCCTGCATGTCTGATTCGTCTAACTTGGATAGTTTTCGTGATGGGAGGCAGGTAGCCATATAGTTGGTGCCTTGTGGGGTGTTGCCACCAGGACTTGTTCAATATTGCTCACAACATTCTTGTGTAATTGCCGTCTAGCTTCTTAATGATTTAATTGTATGAAAACAAATGAACTCTGGCTTGTTTAAAAATGTTACCTACAAAATGTGTATACAAATCAAATATATTTGATATATATATATATATATATATATATATATATATATATATGTATAAATAGGATTTGGCATTAAATAACTTACATGGGTTGATATGCCATAAAACCCAACCAAAATCCTACATACTTAATATATATGTATAAATAGGATTTGGCATTAAATAACCTACAAGGGTTGATATGCCATAAAACCCAACTAACCCACCAACTAAGCTCCAAACAGCATGCCTGGGTAACACAGTTGGGTGAAGTAGAAAAAACTTGAGTTTCGCCAGTCTGATGTTGTATTTGACTTCCTTCTAGTAATTCCTGTGGCAACACTAATGTCAAGTTTGTGTAGCACCTTGTCTCTTCCCATTGATGGACCTTAGAATGCATTCTCTATATCTCATGCAGAAGAGTAAGACCCCTCCAGCCAAAAAAAAAGAGTTGTTTGGGGTATGACACTAAACTTCATCTGATGGTGAAGCTCCAATTCTGGAGCTGTGTGGAGTAACCCTTCATTATCATTAGTCTTAGGTCATCTGACCCCAAATGGTAGTACCTGTTAGACTCCCAGCTCAGTAAGCTGGGGCTATAGAATATGCTGACTGCATCTCTGCAGAAGTGTAAGACCTTCCCCACCCATTGAGTGACCTGGGTATGACACTAAACAATCTCATGGTGGGGTATCAGTCCTGAAGTGCCCCTTCATTGCCATTGCTCCCAGGTCCACTCTGGCCCGGGATAGTTGTACCTGTAAGGCTCCCATTTATAGCTCAAAAAGAACTGTTTAATCATCTACTTTACTTGAAACCATTTAACTGTGTGCAAACAAACGATTATTTATTAAATTGAATTCTTAGTATTAGATAGCAATACTTGAAACCATTAAACTGTGTGCAAATAAAACTATCACTGTTAAGTCTTGAAACCATTTTATATATTCACCAACCCCTCCACACGAACAGTTTGACATGGTTAAATTTTAAGCAGAGTTTAACAGGTTAGAATTCAGTTTTCCTTCTCCTTGATTGGTTTCTTTACTAAGGTTAAAGAGCCCAACCTGCCCTACTATTCACCCATAATTGGTGGGAGGATTCTTGGATTCATACCTTTTCCAATACCTTATGTGAAATGTAAACAGCCTTGTCCAGGAATTGAACTTGGGTCCTTGTGTCCATTTCTTACAATGGTAACTATTACATCATGAGTACCTCCTTACTTGAAATCATTTAACTGTGTGCAAACAATAAATAGCAATACTCTAAACCATTTGTGTACAAACAAATGAGCTCTGTCTTGTTTAAAAACGTTATCTACATACTATTTATTCACAAATATATATATATAGGATTTGGCATTAAATAATCTGATTGGCCATAAAATCCAATCAACCTGTTTAGAGGTCAAATAGATCTATTTGCAAATTATTTTTGATAAAAATATCTTAAATAACTGTATGCAAAAAATTCTGAAGAGACTATATACAAAAAAGTGTAAATATAATTGAATTACTATAACCAGAAAATCTAGCGAGCACTGCGCACAACATTTGGAAACACTGAAATGACTGTTTCGACCTCATTACATCTCCTCAGCAATGTATACCATGATCTTCTCTACTGGAGATTGAACCAGTGACCACAAAATGCAGAGCTGAAACTCTACTTTTGAGCTATCAGTCTATATCACACACAAGTACTGCCAAATCAACTAGTTATGGTAAATGTGCAACCACTTAACCTGATGTGTCTTGTAGTTACATTCATACTCTTACAGAGGACTTGGTGACCTGCAGTCAACATATTCTACATTTCTGGACATGGTAATTCAATTTATAATATATATAATTCCTCTACTTTAAAAGAAAAAAAAGAAATATATATATATATATATATATATATATATATATATATATAATTCCCTATCTTCTAAGCATAAGATAACCCCAGACAAGTTGACAGGCCATTAAATTCAATCAAATCAAATGTGTCTGAACAGCAAGAACAATAGACATATTTTTCAATAAACAAAGCAGTATATGGGAGGGATACTAAATTGAAAAGGGCTTACTTGATAAGGGCAAGTGAGATAGCTGTGTGGCTTTACCATTCCGTTAGGGGTTCAAGACAATGTCTGTATTGTTTAAAGACCAGAGGCGAAAAGTGGTTGAGAATGGATTTTTGGAATTGTAATTGTCTTGTTGAACACCGCAGAAGGAAATATGGAATAAACTCAGTTGTACATATCAAGAACAATACCCTTGGGAAAGGCATGAACCTCATTATTCCCCTAGCTATGGGTCAAAATATATCATTCCTTTTCTTCTAAAAGGATGGCTTTCTGCATTAAATAACCCACAAAGGTTGATATGCCATGCAATTTTTCTGCATGAAAGAAATGAGTGATGTGTTTTATTTGGCAGGTTATAAATCTGTATAATATATTTTATTACCACATGAATTCTAAATTTGATATATGATTTATATATTATTTGTGTTGTTTTTAAAAAAAAAAAGGGTAAGTTTATATTTTCAGACATAGTGAAAATAACAATTTACCAATTTAGAATGAAAATATAGGGCAAGTCAGCATAGCATAATGGTGGAGGTGCCCGTGGTGTAATGGTTATCGTCGTAGGAAATGGACACGGCGACACGAGTTCAAATCCTGGACGAGACTGATTGCATTTCACATAGCACTAATACCCTTGGGAAAGGTATGAATCCAATTATTCTCCCTCCAGCTATGGGTAAATAGTAGGGCAGACTAGGTTCTTTAGCCCTTGGTGAGGCAACTAGTCTAGGAGAAGGAAAACTCTGAATTCAAACCTGTTAAACTCCGCTTAAAAATTGACCTTGTGTCATATCCTGCCCGAGCGTAGGGGTTGGGTAAATATGATAATGGTGAAAGGGCTCAGCAAGTTTAAACTCCAATCACAAGATTATGTTCCCTTTCAGATTAATACTCCCCTAGAAAAGGTAAGGAACACCCCCTTATTTCCCTCATCTTTGGGCTAAATAGTATCACTACTGTTCTTCAACAAGGATGGCTTTGGCATTAAATAACACATGAAAGTTGACATGCCATTAAACCAAGAGACCAAACCCAAAACATTGAATATTTAATATACACAATGTATCTACAAGTGATATTTAAAGGAAAGACCACAAGTGAAAAGAGGTTGAGAATGAGTTTTTGGAACTGTCATATGACCCCTACTTCTATTGGATATGCAAGATATCTAAGGGATATAATTTATTGTTTCCATCCACAACCTTTTAAAATCTATGGAGATGTCCTTACACAATAACGTTCATTGCTCATCGACCACTCTTCGTCTTAAACCATAACGAGACCAGACTTGTTCGTTGTTTTATTTCCCCTTTTGTTTTCTAATTTCATCTAATTGATTTCTCTTTCTCTCCATTCATTGAATCATGTACAGTCTCCATAACAACAAACTCACTCCAGAAATATATATATATATATATATATATATATTATATATATATATATATATATATATATATATATATATATTTTAGGTAAAAAAGTATTTTCAAGATACGTATGATCATGCGGTTGTGCATTCTTACCATGACTAGTTGATTTGGCATCACTTATGTGTGGCATGAATTGGTGGCTCATTGGTAGAAGTTCAGTTTCTACATTCTGGGGTTGCTGGTTCGATCTCTAGTGGTGGAGATTATGGTATGCACTGCTGATGAGACCCAATAAGGTCGAAACAGCTGTTCAGTGTTCCGTATGTTGCATGTGGGTGTTAGCTGGATTTTCTGGTCATGGTAATTTAATCAAAATTTATCAATTCCTCTATTATATATATATATATATATATATAGTCATCCACAGACAGATCTGTTTCGTTCTATCAGAACTCATCAGTGTGGCCAGACATACTAGCTTCCCGTAGCTGGGATTGAAACCCGGTTGACTCAAACGCTATATATATATATATATATGTGTGTGTGTGAGTTTGTATATATATATATATATATATGTATTCCTATTCCTAGTCGTGTGTGTATATATATATATATATTCCTATTTGAATCCATGGAAACTCAACAGTTTAATTATGAAGGTTGCTCAGAAAGTAATGTATCCTATTTATTTCCACTGAAACTTCAACTGATAGATGGAGCATGATAAAACCATTGGATAAAACAAGTTTTCAGCTACAAACTATTTTTCCACAATTCACTACATGTATGTGAGATGCTCCAAAAATAATGCCTTTGACTGATTTCCACAGAAACTACGATAGAGACATAACACCATTCAATAGGTTTGATTTGGTCTGGTTTAGTTTTATGGCATATCAACCTTTGTAGGTTATTTAATGTCAAATCCATTTTTATACATATAAACAGTTCTATTTCAAACAATTCAGTTTAGCATAAGTACACAGTTTAATTGTCAAAAACATTTCTATTTCAAGCTATTCAGTTTAGTCGACAAAGTTAAATGGTTTCCAGTATTGCTTTGCCCAGTCAGTTGCAGTTGTAGAATACACTGACTGCACCTCTGCAGTGGGGTAAAACTCCCTCTCAACAAGTGTTGAGAATATGAAACTAAGCAATTTGATGTAATGCTGGAGGTTTGGGGAATATGGAGTACCCCTTTATTGTCACCGCTCCCAGGTTCACTCTGGCCCTGAGTGGTAGCACCTGATAGGGTTCTATCTATGGGTCAAATAAAACTAAACTGTGTACTTATACTAAACTGAATTGTTTTAAATGGAACTGTTTTTGCATGCTAAACTGAATTGTTTGAAATATAACTGTTTATTTATATAAAAATGGATTTGGCATTAAATAATCTACAAAGTTTGAAATGGCATAAAACCCAAACAAATAAATCAAGTATTACTATGTATTACTAACAATTCAATTAAACATCAGTCATTTATTTACACACAATGTCAAAACAGTTCTATTTCAAACAATTCAGTTTAGCATAAGCACACAGTTTAGTTCTATTTGACCCATACAAAGGATCCTATCTGGTTCTATCACTCTAGGTCTGAGTGGACCTGCAAGCGATGGCAATAAAAGGGTACTCCGCATTCCCCAAAACTCCAGCATTACTGGGCGCTCATTGGGGGGGAGGGGTCTTACCCCACAGCAGAGAAGCAGTCAGTGTATTCTACAGATCCAGCTGACTGAGCTAACCATTGCATAGAGCAAGTTTGCAGCTACAAAATACTATTTTTTTCAACAGTCATTACCATTGATTATAGATACGCGAGATACTCCAAAGGTTTCCTATTCATTTCCACAGAAACTATGACAAAGTACAATAATTCTATTTGTTAGGGATATTTGTCTGTGCCTCCCACCAGACAGGACTTGACACAAGGTCAATGACTCGAAGGTCAGCTTAAAGTGGGGATTAGGGGAGGGGAAGGTCGTGCACGAGCCGAGGCTAGAGCACTGCTTGACTTTGCTGGTCATCGACCCACTTAGTGCAATGTGGGCCTGATGAGCCAAGCTCGACATGGACTCAAATCTGGGTCCAGGCACGTATGCCTGATTATAGCTTAAACTAGACCACGGGGTCCAGTGCTATACGAGGGTGACAAAGGTGTCAATGATGCAGCTCACCTACCCAAAGGTGGCCCAACTGAAGCTAGGGGCCTTTCGACTATTTGTTTGGGAATAGGACCATGAACCTACCCCCTCAAAAAAAGGTCTTAAACATCTACACAAAAAATGTAAATACAAATGTATGATGAATGCAATTTCCTGACTGCCTGGCATAAAAATAACCATTAAATCAATCCGTTAAAATTTACTCACAGTTTATATTTGTATCATAGAATTGGTTTAAGTCAGTGTTTTACCATGCAACAGCAATGCCTCATCTCAGGGAGGGTGTCCTTGTGGTGTAATGGCTAAAGCACTGGACTCCGGAACTGTAGTAAGTGAGTTCGAACTCCAGTCGCGCTATTATGATCACTTTCAGGCAAATACCCTTGGGAAAGGTATGAACCCCTTTATCCTCCCAGCTATGGGTTAAATAGCATCACTGCTGTTCTACTAGAAGGATGGCTTTGACATTAAATAACCCATGAAGCTTGATATGCCATTAAAACAAAGAAACCAAACTAAACCAAGCCTTATCTCAAAAAATGTGTTGGCTTAACAAACCAAATTGAAAGGAATCATTCCTCCTCCCCTCAACGTAGTGAATTATGAGATCCCTTTATTTCAATATATATCATCATCATCATGTCATGCTAATAGCATGGAATCCCTTGATTCTCACTATCCATCCCTATTGTCCATTGCCATTAGCAGGTCCTCTAGAAGATATCGATTGTCCGCATAGAGCTAATGAATATATGTCTTTGTTAGTTGGCCCACACTGGGTGTGTCATCGAGGAGGGGAGCCCACAGGAAACATTCCCTTATGAGTTTTTGTCTCTGCTTCTCCTGCAGCACCCTGCATGTCTTGTTCATCTTACTTGGGTGGTTTGTGAGATGGGAAACAGATGGCAGTACAGCTGCAGTTTTGTGTTGTGTTGCTTCTAGAATTCGTTGAGAATAGCAGTGAGCATCCTTGCATAGTTTCTATCTAGCTTTTGTTTCCTGGGTTTCAATGGTGTAGCCATACAGTAGTACTGACACGGCCACGACTTCGAAGAATTCCCGTTTGATTTTATGCGTATGGTGACAATACTTTTAGTAGATGAGATATTGCTACCGAAGTATGTGAAATGATCCGTTAACTTCAGAGACTTGTTTAATGTAGAGATAGTGCAATCTTTTCTGTACTTGACGAAATTGTTACTTAAAACTTTAAATGCATTAGTGCTTTCTTAGAATTAAACTTTATCGGACTCAACCGCTTCTTTAAGAATTACAAATGAGTCAGTGGAACTAAGAAGTGATGGAAACTGTCATATGCAACAAAAAGTCTTTCTCATACTCACATAACTGGGAGCTGGGACTGGTGTCTACATATAATTTTATCATCAAAACGGCTACTTATTTTAGCCACAAATAATACTTTTCACTTGAATGCTATATATGATATTGACAATAGAGAAGATACAGTCTGCATATTCTAAGTCTGCCATTGGGATGCTGAATTGGTCTGTGTTTGTGAAAACTAGACTTGCTTATAATGCCTAAATCTTTGTTTTAAAAGATAACGAGATAATGTATATTTCAGATTATATATATATATGTATATTAGATAAAATATATATATTATATAATATATATATATTCGACTATATATATATATATATATATATTAGATAATATATATCATCATCATCATATCGCGCTGGTACCACGGATATCCCTGACCCTCTCTCGCCACTCCTCCCTATCGTTCATCGCCCTAGGTAGGTCTTCAGGACAACAGCCTGTATCCTCACATAGCTGCTGAATGTACGTTCGAGCTGGTCGTCCTGCTTTTGTGCGGTCATGTGTGGGGATCCATAAGAGTGCATCTCTTATGAGTTCATCTCTGCTTCTCCAGCAGTGTCCTGCATGTCTGGTTCGTCTAACTTGAATAGTTTTCGTGATAGGGGGCAGGTGGCCGTACAGTTGGTGTCTTGTGGGGGTGCTGCTGCCAGGACTTGTTCAGGATTGCACGCAGCATTCTTGTGTAATTGCCATCCAGTTTCTTCTCCAGCCGTTTTTGTTAGCGTCCATGTAGTGCATCCATATAGCAGTATCGATGTGACCGCTGCCTGGAAGAAGCTGCGTTTCATTTTATCGGTTAGGTCTGATTTCCATATAATCGATAGCCTATTGATAGCTGTCCATGCTTTCGTTAGCCTCGTTTCGATGTCCTTTACGGTTGATTCGACGCTGCTTCCTAGGTACGTGAATTTGTCTACTAGTTTAAGTGGGGTTCCTTCTAGAGTGGAGATGTCCCCCGTTTGGTTATAGCACATATATTCCGTTTTGTGTGCATTAACATAGAGGCCTATGCTTGCTGCTGCTCGTTCCAAACTATGCAGAAGAGTTTCGGCTTGGTCAGGTGTATTTGCCAGTATCGCTATGTCATCGGCGTAGTCTGCGTCGGTAATTGTTGTTGCGGGGTATCTTCTGCTTCTTTTCTTCGTCAGTTCGAAGCCATTCTCTTTGATTTTGTCAATCGATGTTCTAAGTACGTAGTCTAGACAAATGATAAAGAGGTACGGGGCCAGCATGTCCCCTTGTAGTACTCCTGCTACAATGTCAAAGTATTCTGTGTCTCCATTCGGTGATCGTACTTTTACTTTAGTTTTTCTATAGAGAATCGTTATTGCCGCTACGGTTTCTTTAGGTATGCCGTACGCTAGTAGGATTTGTTCCATCTTTCCTCTGTGAATGGAGTCGAAAGCCTTGGTAAAGTCGACAAATATTAATGTCGCTTGTAGGTTCTTTGCCCGTACACCTTCAAGGATTCTGCGGATGGTTAATATTTGTGAGGTCGTGGATCTATTTCTTCGGAAGCCATTTTGGTTTTTTCTAAGTATGATGTCGATTTTGGGTTCTATTCGGTTTCGTAGTAGGGCATTGTAGATTTTGGCAGCTATGGATGTAAGTGTTATGCCTCGGTAGTTTTTGGCTAATCCGAGGTCCCCCTTTTTAGGAAGGGGAGTATGCATCCCTTCATCCATCTATCGGATTTTGATTGTATACTGCGTTGCAGTGGCGGAGCAGTATGTCATCGAATTGTCTGGTCTTCCATACTTCTGGTGGGAATTTCGTCCAGTCCTGCAGCTTTCCTATTTTTAATTTTTCTGAGAACCGAGTCGAGTTCTTCTTGTGTGAACGGTCCTAGTTTAATGTCTAATTGTTTGCTAATTATTCTGGTGATTGGTTCATGCGTTATTTTTGGTGGGTTTCCAAGTAAGTTTTCGAAGTGCTGTTTCCACAGTTTTATTCTTTCTTGTTGGTTTGCTGCTTTCAGTTTTGCTTTGGCTGTGTTCTTTCTTCTGCTCACTTCGTTTATTGTTTGCCATGCTATCCTAGATTGCCTATCTTCCACCGAGTCTCTGATCTTATCTATCTGATTTTGAATGTATTCTGTCTGTTCCTTTATATATATGCCTGCTAATTGATAATGTGCTGTTTTTAGTTTTAAGGCATTTGTGTTTGTTGGGTTTTTTCGATAGTTTTTGGAGGCTGTTTTCACTAGTGCACGTTTTTCTCTCACAGCTAAAGTTTCCCATGGGACTCTATATTTAGTTTTAAGTTTTGTTGGAATGTATTTTGCTGCTGCCTCGAGGTGTGCATTGACGAAGTTTTCATAGTCGTCGTTTGGTGTACTTGTTTCCGTCTTTTCTTGTAGTGTTTCGAATCTGTTTCTTAATTCTAATACGTATTTATCTCTTATATCTTTGTTGTTTAATAGGGCCCAGTCATAGTGTTTGGTGGTAGCTGTTCGTTTGGCGTTCTTTCGTAGGCTTAACCGTATTTTCGCCGTGACTATTCGGTGGTCGGTGGACACACCCTCAAAAGAGGAGTATGCCTCGCAATTCAATGCACTATTTTTCCATTTCTTGTTTATAAGGACGTAGTCTATCTGAGCTTTAGTATTGTTTGCGTACGTGTATGTCCATAGTTTGCCCTCTCTTTTTTGGTAGTTTGTATTGAGGCATGCTAATCTATTTTCTATCATGAAATCTGTTAGATGTTGCCCATTCCTATTTGATGTGTTGTGGAGGCTGTATTTGTTGTTTCCGTTTTTCCCGATTTGGGCATTCATGTCTCCACCAATGACTAACATGTTGTGTTTCGGGATGCTACGCACTAATGAGGATAACTCATCGTAGAAGGCGACTAGTTCATTTTCTTCACTAACATTGGTGGGGCTGTAGCATGAGATGATTGTTGCTCTGGGGTTTCCGTTGAATGTAGCTGCCATCATTCTAGGCTGTATTTTCTCAACGCTATTAAGCGTTTTTAATGCTCTAGGTCCTATAAGTAATCCTACCCCTCCTACTGCGGCGTTGACAGAGTTTTTCCATGCGGATACAGTGGCGAGCGACCAGCCATTGTCAGTTTCGTGATATTTGATATCTTCGGAGTGCGTGTATCTGTGTTCTTGTATGCATATTATGTCTATCTTATGTTCTTCGGCCGATGCGATTAGCTCTGGGAGTTGTCCTATTCTATTTAGGGTTCTAACGTTAAATGTGGCTATTTGTAGTGTTTACTTGCATTTTAGTAGTTTTGATTGTTTGAGCTCTGTAGCTGATTTTTCGAACACCGAGGCCAGGGCTCCAACCTCAGCAGGACACGCCCCTTTTTTACCCGCGCGAAGAGCGATGCGGTTTGTGTAAGTGGTTTGAGTGTGGGTCATGGTTATCTTTCGATGGCTGTTTTATTCTCTTCTATAGAAGCCACTCTTATAGAAGAGCAGCAGTAGTTCCCCGATCGAACTAGCGACCCTGAGCGTAAAGTCGTCAAACTCACGTGCAGGACCCGTTTAGGTATTGAGTTTGGTCGTACATGGGATTATTCAAATACCTTTACGTACATCATGCTGCTTCCCATGTGTACACAAAAAAAAAAAAAAAAAAAAAAAAGGTAGGTGGGTAATTTTGGTTAAAGTTTTCTTAAGTTTTAACTTAGTTAAAGTCCAACATTAAGGTACTTTAACTGGTACTGACTTGTGCTTTTTTTTTTCTTTTCTTTTACTACAGTTGGGAACCTAGCAGACTTCAGGAATTATAGAGAATATATATAGTACAATTAAATGGAGAC
>CAUZXS010003621.1:0-7500 GCA_963585895.1 Sepioteuthis lessoniana
AGAATTATTGGATTCATACCTTTCCCAAGGGTATTAGAGCTATGTGAAATGCAGTCAGTCTCGTCCATGATTTGAACTCGTATCGCCGTGTCCATTTCCTACGGCGATAACCATTACACCACGAGCACTTCCAATATTGGTAGTTTGTACTACTAGTACTCCTGTACTACTGCTACTGTATACTTGGTATTAGGATATTACTACGCTAGTAATATAGTGCTGGAAGAGTCCATGATGAAGGTAAGTTTAGGTCACTTAACAGAAAGTTAATTGGAAAACTGTGTTCAAATCCTATTTGTAATACATTTTGCACTAATATACTAGGAAATGCACGAATCCATTCATACTCTTTCACCAATTTCGTGATAAACAGTGAGGCAGCCTGGATTTATTTAAAGCTTGGATCGGAAAGGGATCTGAAAGAAGGAAATCAACATAAAATCATTCGCTGAAAATTTAACCTGTGTCTTATCCTGTCCGGGGATTGACTAAACACTCTTAAACATTATGTCAAAACGATTTCCGAGTATCCCACATACATGTATACCCATTATCTTTCCTTATTTTTCCTTACAAACGTAAAATTTAAATTGCTTCTCAAGTCATTTTAACTTGGGTACTAATAGGTATCTCTCACCCCTAAAGTATGGGAAAATATGCTTCATTTTTATTAATGTCGGAACCTAGGAAATCGTTTCGATATTGTATTTTTTTTATATAAAGACTTTCTTCATATGTGTGAAATAATTGAAGATCTATTTTCTTAGAAAGTATTCCCGATGCTAAGCAACAAATATTATTATCAACAAAATGTTTTTTGTGTTTTTCTATCTGGTTTCTGATGGCTACAGACAAGAAAGAGCTTCTATGTCTGACTAAAGTCTTTAACGGTGTACTAACATCTCTAGCTTAAAAAATGCCAAATCTTGTCTACACACACACACACACTCAAAAATAATTTGTTAAAAAATAGTTTGTAGATTGAATTTTTATACAAGCTAGAGCTACACCAAAATAGATTCAAGTTTAACGTTATTGGGCACAGATAGAAGTTTATTAGGGTGTTTGTACTTCTACTATACTATATAGGCATTTGTACCACCACCGTTCGAAAAGGTTTGTGAGTGTAGTACTGTGCTGTAAGCATATGTCGAAAGTTCTATTGTAACCTCGCAGAGAAAAAGTGATGAACGCACAAAAACAACGTTTTGGTTTGTTAATACGTAAATGTATACGCCAACATGTCCCTTAGTAGTCATCGAGAAGAGATAAACAGGGTATGAAAAAGAATACCACCGCTTCAGCTAGACTAAACGAAATAAGACTTTGTGAGAAGAGAGAGAGAGAGAGAGAGAAAGGGAGAAAAAGAGAGACTGATAGAGATAGTAGACAGAAACCTTGAATTGTCTTTCTCGCTTCTTGTAGTTGTTCTAACACGGGCTTGCTCGTCGATTCCATCTTCACAGTTTTATGGGCGCCTCTGGTGGTGTAATGGTTAGCAAGCTCGACTAGCAAACCTACACGAGTGAGTTCGAGTCTCATTGGGTGCCCCTTTCATATGGCCTTGTGCCACATCTAAGCAAGAAGCTTAGTAAATTTCCATCTTCACAGTTTTATGGTTGGTGAGACCCCCACGCAGAAGCTCACCCAAAATGGGTGCCGTTATTTTCATCCGTCCCGTGTAGTGCTCAACTGCCGCTTTCATATCGTCGAGTCTCGTACCCAACTGACTGTTTTCCTGTTTTCTATCCTGCTTTCCACCTGACGCCTTTTTCTATTTTAGTCTTTTTTTGCCAATCAGGGCCAGCAGAGCGATTTCTTTTGACATTTCTTTTTTCAACTTGGGTGCTTGCTGTTATGATTTACTGGATTTCAGGAACCTAGCTTTCTCTTTCTGATTCTTTTCTCTCTTTTCATCTCTGTTTGCTTACCTCGATTATCTTTCTCATTGATGTCCCTTTCCTTTCCTTTCTACCGCCTAGTGGTCGACCAGTAATTCGTTAGGAAGCAATTCACAATCAACTTGAGTAACTAATTATATTACAAACGTATTGAAATCTCAATCGAGCAGTTTTATTTCTATTAGCCGGGTTGTACAGCATACAAGCAGCTGTAAGTAATATGCCAACTCTTCCTTATATATATATATATATATATATATATATATATATATATATATATATATATATATATATGCAGAGACACACACATACATATAATCTGCAAACAAATCGTTTACAGTTTTAAAAAAAAGCATTAAACTAGCTAGACCTTTTTTACTCACAGTACAATGACTTCAAGTATTGCCATCTAATACATATAATTTTATGTGGACACAATTCAATATATTGCTATATAAAAGTAGCTTTGCAATTCAATATCAGTCAATTCGTTTGTACACAAATTCAAGATTAAATTTTCCCTTTGATCTATGGATAGGATCCTAATCTGTAACACTATTCCGTGTCCGAACTGACCCAAGAGTAATGGTAATTAAGGAGTTCTCCACATTCCCAGAGATCCAGGGCTGTAGCCTCACCCTCTGATTCAGTTTACATATCATACAAATGACGGTCGTTTTGCAGTCTTACTTTGCTATTTACGAAAGTTGCACAACGAGTCACATCCTAATACATTGGTACATACTTTTCTTGAGTTAAAATATTCTATGGCTACATAACTAATGATGCTAGGGAAACTTTCATTTATAAATACGAATGTACATGTAGGTATGTAACAGCACTCCTTCAGCAACAGTATATCTTTACTTAGTGTATTCTGAATGTACTGATATAGATATTTGGCTGACAGCCAGACGAAAAGCTGACAGTGCCGTCCATTCCAGAAAAAATAGGAAAGACACGCGGTTAACTAAAACCAAAAAAAAAAAAGCAACAACAAAAAAAGAAAAAAAAGAAAAAAAAAGATTATGTTAAGAACAATCGGCTTGGGCTTCAGAATCAACCAACTGTATCTCTGCAGAGAGGTAACACACTCCAAACGAGTGTTTTGTGATGTCCCTAAACAATTTGATGATGGTAAATGCAAAGTACCGCTTTATTGCTATCGCTACCAGGTCCACTCTTGTCCGGAATGGTAGCACCTGATCGGGTCCTATCTATGGGTCAAATAGAACTAAACTGTGAGCTTATTCTAAACAGGATTGATTGAAATAGATCTGTTTATATGTATAAAATAGATTTGGCATTACATAACCAACAATGCTTGATATGTCATAAAACTAAACAAAACAAATAAAAAAAAACAGATGAAGTTAAATTTTATTCAAACCAGTTTAAATGGATGCGAAAATATGTGATGCGGTTTCCTTTGTCGATAAATGAAAACCATTTGTTCATCAATTATTAATCTACAAGTATTGGGTTTATACTCTGATAACCATCTGAACCTTTCAAATCTGCTCAGATTTTTAACTGCCCCTAGCCCATAAAAAAGAGTTTATGTACTTGGCATTTGACGTTTGGTTATCGGTCTGACCAACTCGGCGCTGAGAATGTTGGTGAGGGGGACAATCAAAGGACATAGAATTAACATATGTAGGAAACCCACTCGAGAACACCTCGTCAAATCCAAAAAATTGCCATGGCATCACCGAAAATTACCTAATCCGACCCTCATTTTTGGTAAAATTAAGATTTTTTTTCTAAATATGTTGTGGCCTCAGAAAGGGTCACTAATGAAAACAAAAACACGGATATCAGATACACAAGAAAGATAGTGTTACATAGAAAATGTAAGAAGTCTCGTACTGTTCGGACAACACCGATATTGATCTGCGGTATTTGATGACCGCCCCACCCAACAGGCACGTGTGGCACAAGGCCTTTTTTATGGGTCAAAGCGCAGGTCCGTAGCCCACACGCGCCTGGCATTTCCAAAAATGCCTACGGCCCCATCGGCATTCCCCTTATTAGGGGCACCTCTGGCGCCGGGCGATGCCACCCCCAAAAAGGGGTAAAAGCCTGGGGGAAGGCCTCCTGAGGCCGAAGGAAATCTCCAGGTACCGAGACACACTCGGCCAGATCCGTGCCGCAGATAACCGATATTGATCTGCCTCTTGGCAGCGAAATCTCTAGTACTAATGAGAAGAAGAGTCCATTATGGTAATATGGGTAAGGCTTCCACAACAAAATATTTGCGATTCTTTTTCCATATTTACTTCACATATTTTTAGCTTGCTTTTTTTAAGGCATGAATAAGACAGATGATATGAATACTGCAGATCAGCGCTGCAATTCCCACACAGGGTATTCTGATTAGTTCGTAAAATATGCAACATCACTTTGGCTGCAGAGGTCTTCGAAATTGTATTTTGACGAAGACTGATTATTAAAACCAGCGCCTGAGACCGCTCTCCTCCAACTTTCATTAAGGTTTGTCTAGTTTAAGTCAAGGGAAGAAGTATGGGACACTGAAGGAGAATAGAACATACTAACAATGGTCACCGCATACCGTTTGCTAATGATTACGCGACGCCCCAAGAACTATTTTTTAATGTATAATAAAATGTCCGCCAAAATATGCAGGGAATGTTATTAATGCAATATATTAACGCTCCAATAGCAGCCAAGCGCACTAAAATCATTGGAAGTTATTTGTATCCAGGAGTTAATGCATGGTCCTATTTACCCAACCCCTCCGCTTGGGCATGATATGACACTAGGTCAATTTTTTAAGCGAAGTTTAAGAGGTGTGAATTCAGAGTTTTTCCTTCTCCTAGACTAGTTGCCTCACCAAGGCTGAAGAACCTAGTCTGCCCTACTATTTACCCATAGCTGGAGGGAGAGTAATTGGATTCATACCTTTCCCACAAGGGTATTAGGGCTATGTGAAATGCAATCAGTCTTGTCCAGGAATTGAACTCGTACCGCCGTGTCCATATCCTGTGACGATAACCATTACACCACGGGCGTGGTAGGGCCTATGTAAACAACGAGAAAATTCCAATAAAAACAATATTGAAAATACTTTAGAAAAATTAGGGAAATGTGCGTTCATAAGATATAGATTAATAGGTTTAGGATGAAATATCGTTTCTCTGCCGCGCATTTCATTTGACTTGTCTAAATAAGAAGAAACTGAACATAAAATTAAAAAAAAAAAAAGAATAAAAAATATATTTTTTCAAGTTAGCCCCCAAAAGTACAATGTTTACCACACTCCATGTGCATAGTCTTCAAACTTTTCCACGTATGTTGCTTAATTCCTCTTACGGATCTATTCAATTATTCCATAATATTTTATTTTGTTTTGTGTCGGTGCTCTATGAAGGCTAAAGAATAAAGGAATAAATAATTAAACAAACAATAGTTATACATTCAGTAGAAACTAGGACAGCTTTAGATTTTCTATACTTTCAATTTGACATTCAATATTTTACAATAATCCTCTTTCTCCCATGTGCCACTGTTCTTTTGCCAAAAAATAAATGGACTCAGTTCTTAAAATGTGATAATCCATTCCCTATCATATGTTTTACGGATGGTAATCTTTGGATTGAAAGCTTTACATTGAAGTCTCCATATCGTGAGAGTATGTTCCATTTATTTATTCGTTGATGATATTTTCTGTTGCCATCCACACTTTCACAAAAGACCTTGTGTAAAAGACATCAGATGAAGGGCAAATAACCGAGGCTAAAATGCTGCATAAAGACACAGCGTACTCGTATATTCGTTTGTAGAATAAACAACTTTCTAGGCAATGACTATATATATATATATATATATAGGTTTTTTTGTTCTTTTTATTTGTTTCTTTTCTTATGTAAATTTTAAGCTAGGTGGGTTTTTGGTGAATATAAAAACGGTGTTTTCTTCTTTAGCATTGGTCGGGATTAAACTTCCTGATGATCCGTTAAGTTTAAACTTTAGCAGGAGATTTCCGACTCGCGATTTAAGTTAATTTTATAAATATATATATATATATATATATATATATATATATATATATATATATATATATATATAGTACGTTTACGCGTTGCAATAATATGAATATTTAACCATTCTTAGATAATATATTATTTTATAAGATTACATACATATTGACAAATTGTTCGAAGCTTTTATATTTATATCTATACAAATAGATAGATAGGTAGATTAAGAGAGAGAGGGGGGGGGAGGGAGAGAGAGAGAAAGAGAGAGAGAGAGAGAGATAAAAAGGATGGAGAAAGGTAGAACTAAACAAACTTTAATGTTAAAACAGTTTCGGTGACAAAACAGGTTGGCAATTTCACGTGTTAAGAAAAAAACTATCGATCTTATGTCTAGTGTAAGAAGTTGCATAGCTTTGTAGCTAAAGGGACTGTGAAATGAGAATTATTTTAGTTTTCATTCTGCTCTGTTTGCAAGCATTCAAACTCTTTTTATTTCATTCATCGTTTTATTGAAAAGATTGTTTTTTTCGTATATCTACGCTTTTTCCATTTTTACCCATGCCATATCTATCTATCTATCTAGATAGATAGATAGATAGATAGATATGCAAGAATTCTGTCGTGTCTTTAACAGAGTGTTTGAAATATGGGTTACACTTTATATTCAGTAAAACGTAGATGCTGTAGGCATATTGCTGCTAAAAATTGGTTATCATTATTGATGCTGCATTCTAAATAACTTCATCCCCATCCTTATTCTATAATCGTAAAATGTAAGACGTCGAAAAGTTTTATTTTTGAGTGAAATTCCATAATTCTCAAATAATACAATTTTTTTTTCATTGCTAAATGAACATCTGTGGTTATTTGAAAATGAATATAAAAGGAATGCTAGATTTTCGGCAAACTTTTTATCAGTCTCACAATTTTGCTTACACTTGAGTCTCAGGCTCATGTAAAATATTTACTTAGAATCTGTATAAAAACGTTAGGATTTAAAACGGTGTTGTTCTAAAAGCATTGGGTATTTTATTGATGTATATAATTTAAAGAAATATGATATATATATATATATATATATAATATATATATATATTATATATATATATATATATATATATATATATATAACGAAAATTGGGGTAAGATTGTATTTATACTTATATATGTGCGTGGGAGTGTGCTTCTGTTGTGTGTGTGCATGGAGGTGCCCATGCTGTAATGGTTATCGTCGTAGGAAATGGATACGGTGACACGATTTCACATCCTGGACGAGACTGATTGCATTTCACATAGCACTAATACCCTTGGGAAAGGTATGCATCCAATTATTTCCCCTGCAGCTATGAGTAAATAGTAGGACAGACTAGGTTCTTCAGCCTTGGTGAGGCAACTAGTCTAGGAGAAGGAAAACTCTGAATTCAAACCTGTTATACACCGCTTAAAAGAAATTGACCTTGTGTCATGTCCTGCCTTAGCGGAGGTGTTGGTAAATAGTTAATAGGGTTGTGTGTGTGGATGTGCATATAACTTAGAGTATTTGCATGTGAAAAAAAACTTTAAGGGAATTTCCGTGATGTCGCTAACCTAGTGAGATG